>JAJIRX010000103.1:0-27478 GCA_023853785.1 Psilocybe azurescens | reverse complement strand
CTGTCCTTGCCCTTGCTGCCCTTACTGTCCTTGCCCTGCTTACTGCCCTTACTGTGCTTACCCTTGCTGCCCTGCCCTTGCTGCCCTTGTCCTTGCCATTCAAAGGGTGTAAACCATTCTGAGCTTACAATTCATAGTGAGATACAGAGGCCCTTATTTTCGCGATTATTATCTGTAATAAACTAGTACATTATACTAGTGAAGGGTAGGAGATACGCCAGACTATTAGGCTTTGAGGCTTTACTTCCTAGTGGGCCAACAAGAGTAATAGACCTTACAAACTAACTAAGGTGTAGTGTGGCCTATTAATCAGTGCTACGAATCAAAGACTACCTTTAGTTTCCTACACAGCTATCAAAGCAACCCTAACCGAGCATCCGAAGCAATCACCCGCTCCATTGATCATACTATTAGTCCCATGCAAAGAAGAAACTCTTAAGAAATGACCTTGGCTCTTACAAGGGGTAACACCCACCAGTGTCTTACCAAGTGATTGCCAAGTAATGAAAACCTTATTAATTAGCAAAAGCAATCACCGTGTCCAGGCCTCACAAGGCTGTTCACTAAATTAGGCGATCAACCGCTTGGGGATCAGGCATCACTGCGCCACACGGGTGATCGCCCTACGGACCGAATGTATTGGCAATTGAAATCTTGTGTACAACTCAGCATGTGGCGGTCTACTAGATCCGACTATAAAAACTTGTAATTTGCAATGCAGCCAACGTGAGTGAGCGATCACCCAGCCAGTGATCGCCACGCGATATTAGAGGAAACTTTCCTCATGATAAGGGCACCTGCTGTTCCAGGAGGTCCTAAACCAATAGCAACTGTGCTTGGGAACCTTGGTAGGGTTTCCTAGGAAATATACCCCTAGCAATCTAGTCCCGACATGCCTTAGCCGCAAGCCATCTGATAAAATAAGTCAGGTGATCGCCACCCAAGAAGGCACTGCCGCATGGACAACAATGTTATCTTCAAATAAGTGCCGTAGCCCAGGCAAACTAGTACTTTCCACTATTATAATTGGTGCAGCAAAGGCTAGGCAGCACGGTCCATTTCCTTCCTTTTCTCTTAGTCTCTTTCAATTATCACAAGCCAAAGTATCTATTTAGCCTATAAAAAACAGCCCTGTATCTTAGAATAGGAACCAAGTAATTTACACCCCAGATTTGATATCAGAATTTACTCTGAATAAGAATTCTAGTGTTAACACTTGAAGACTAGTGATTTGTGTGATAAGAGATTGAACACTGCAGTTCACCTTAAGCAATTAGGCACTACCTGGTTTTGTGAGCAATCGCCATTGTGATATTCAATGTCAGGTCTATTAGACTTGATAAGCAGGCTTTTATAAGTCATCTGTGGACTGCCCTGGGGATTGTTAAATACAGATTGGAACCCTATACGACTAGTGATTGCTCATAGTAACTAGGGACGACTGTCAGAGAACTCCGACTGTTCAGGACGCTGCCTATAGTAAGACTGCCCTGGGGATTATTAAGTATGGGTGGGAACCCTTTAAAGGCTAGTGATCGCTCATAGTAACTAGGGACGACTGTCAGAGAAATCCAACTGTTTTCAGGATGTTGCCTATAGTAAACTAAGGACTGTGGACTAGTGTGCCCAGTTGCTTATAGGAGCTAAGGATCTACTACGTGTTAATATGGGTGATCGCTTATAGTGTTTGATAAAGTTTGAGTTTGGGTTTTATAAAGAGAACTGTTAAGTGTCCTGTGTACACTCGCCCCCAAAAGCGATCCCCCTGATATTGGTGATCGCCCTCATATAGAGAGATCACCCTTACTATTCAAGTGCCTTGTGTGTACTAGCCTGTAAAAGTGTTCTCTAGCTACTAGTAATCACCCCAGAGTGATCGTCTAAGTCTGTACTCTGCTAAACTAGTTATTGTAATAAGCCTTACAAGCTTACCCTCCCAGATCAAACTGATCAATATAAATATTTGATTGGGTGTTGTGTATTGGGCAATTACAAAGTCACCCCGCACTAAACATCTCACTGGCAGCAAAGCACTGTCCACAGATGATGATGGAAGCGAAGACTATTATTTGTAAATAACTGATAGCATTGTATTCTTTTATGAAATAACATCTCCCTGTTCATGTGAAATTTCTTATTATGCATTGTCCAGGGCTGATTGTTTCCTCTTAACCGGACTGCAAATGGATGCAGAATGTGTTTGTATATGCCAAAAGACTGATTATTTCAGTTGTTTAAAGCATATAACATTTCAGCTTACTATGTTCTCATCTCAGCGGACTTATTTTGTCAGTCTGTGACCAATCCCAATCAGGGCCAAGCCTATTATATGTCTGACCGCTACCCGTATTTGGGAACAATATGCTCCTATATTTAGATTGACAGTGAATACACTATATTGTCACTCATTTCTATGTTTTCCAGCCCATGTTGTGCAATGTGTCGTATCATTTATTGGGCGTTACTACTTGGGGCCAACCCGACCACCTGAGTAGTTGCTGCTCTAGTTTGGTAACAATGTCTTCATAGATGTAAATCTATAGCACGGTCTCAGCTGTTACATTGTATAATCTAATGTATATACCCCATCAGTTACGGGTACCTTTCCATAGAATTCATTGACACCAAGTCACACATATACATTGTGTACGTTCTATGGACTGTGTCACTTGCTACAATGTAACTTCCCTATGTGAAAATCCAATGTTGGTTTCATTACCAGTATGCCAAAGACCACAGGGTCTCAAAATACAAAACACTTTGAGAACCTCTATACTATGTTAACCCAGAAACTCATTGGCGAATGCAGTAGTATACCATGCCTGAAAACACCCATCAACATGTGGAGAAAGGAGCAGGCTCAATGCAATGAAATTGAGCAGGAGCTGCTTGTGATAGATCCCCCAGTGGATCCTGAACACCTTGTGATGATTTGAGATGTGATTGCACAGAGGATATTTGGGGAGTTGGGTGTGGGAGAGCAGAGAAGGTGGAAGAAAGCTGCAACAGATGAGCATCAAACAGTATTGGAAAACATGATGCAGACCTGGGCAAGTCATCCACAGATCTTGAAGATCAACAGTGGTCAGTATATGTTTATTTTGCCACTGCATATTACTGACCTTATCGCACACTCTTCCTTAGCACGATTGAAGCCCTGATTGGCTTTATGCAACCCATCCTCAACTCCATACACCAGTTGACTGGCTGGCAGGCCACCTTGCTCACTGGTAGGCCTGAGCCAGCTCACAATGTATTAATGAATGTAATCAGGTATATCTCCTTTATGTCTTATGCTTTATATCTATTTAATTTACTGCATTACTTCTAGCATTCATTCAGGATTTATAACAGGCAATGTCCAGATGAATTTTGGGTGTGCTGAGCACCTTTGCATCCACAATTATGTTCTCTCCATCTTTGGGAGCTTTCTACAAAATGTTACAGTGAGTACCATATCCATCTTTTATTTTTCTTCAGATGCTATTTCACATATATTATTTCAGCATCTGAGGAATGCAAAGTACGAGGGCTTTTGTGTCCCCCACATATTCCGGCCGGGTCCGGAGTCCGCCACGGAATCCGCCATTCCTCCGGGAATGAGGGCAAAAATATGGCACAAAACTGTGCCATATTATATATAATCAATTCTGGCGGAATGGCAGATTCCGCAGCGGAATTGAACGGAATCCGTTTACAAAACGGATTACCCCAGAACGGAACTGAAAACGGAACTGAAAACAGACTGGAGTACATGGTGCTCATTGTTACGATCATTATGATGTAGATTAGAATCAATTAATTAATTTACATACAATTTTGATTGATCGGTAACCGTTTGATGGATACCGATCAGCGGACATATTTTTTGGACCCTTAAACGGTCCGACAATCCGTCCATCAAACACGCCTGATTTCAGCATCTTGGAAACAGCCGGCATCACGGTTTCCATGCCACATCACCCTTTGTCGGTTCCGATTCTTGCTTCCCTTTCCCCTCCATCCGGCTCTCCCTCCCCTCTTTCCCCACCACCCAAACGTCCATCCCCTCCCTTCTCCCCCCCTCTCCTCCTCCTCTCTCTATGAAATGCCACCACCACCCAGCAAGCGGAATTGCCCCTCAAATTGTGACTGCTGCCACTGCCGCTCCCTTTCCCCCTCCCAAGCCGCGTGTTTCCCATAAGCAGAACCAGTTGAACATCGACAGTCAGCCACCAAATGGACGAAAACCGCAGCAGGGAAGAAGGAGCAGAGGCAGATGAGGGTGAGGGAAGGGTGCCAGAGGCACCCTCAAAATGTGCATGCGCTTGCTTTTTGCGAGCATTTCCGGTGCTAACCAACCCATACCACCCTTCACAGCCATAAAACTTCGACACAGCGACATCAGGAGAACGCCGCAGAGGCCACAAAGGCCCCCACCCACCTCAAACTGTATGCATACCCTCCCTTTTTTCATTCAAAAATATAGATATATTAATTTTATGTTCGCTTTTTAGTGTTGCACGGAAGCTTGATGGGGCTGCCACCTCGGCAGCCCCTCCTGAGTGCCCTCCCAGCTCTCCCTCCCCTCTCACTGTGTCTGTGCTTCCCACTGTTGCTACTGACAGTGAGTCCCTTTCCAAGCCTTCAGGCCTACCACTAGGCAATGGCACCGGTTGGGGTAACCTGCACGGGTTAGGGTACAGGTACCGCGCGGGTAGGGTACGGGTTACGATATCCCTTCCCGTCAGCTTTCGAACGAGTCTAAAACGCATTTCGGACCAAAACTGAAAGATATGGCTGATTTCGCAAAATTCTTCGAAATTAGCCATATCTCCTTCAATTATGGGCCGCTTTGGACGTTTTTAAGCTCTTTTTGACTGGTAAACCCGTAGGATTATGGGTAGGGTTGCCCCCATGGGTAGGGTATGGGTTGCTGGCTCAATACCCGCGGGTTTACCCGTGCCATTGCTCATTTCCACCACATCAGCCCAGTGCATCTTTCACCACTGTGGCTGATGTTGATTATCCTATGGGAATATCCAACCAGAGCAGTGGCCCTCTCACCACTGCTGATGGTTTGGTTGTGTCCACCACCATTGCTGCAGGCCATGTACATTGGGACAATGGCTCTTCCACCATAGGTCCTGATCATGGTATTTATTATTATTATTGTTATTATTATCATGTATTTAGTTCCTTAAATAATATAGATGCTGTAAGCCTGGAGCCCCAGTCTTACCACAGCCCCTTTCCATATTATCTTATCTTATACATTCATGTGCATGTGACTATGATCCCCAAACCCCATTTCCTTGATATAGACTTATCTTAGACCTTATGCACTGTACACACCTGTAGCCAGTCAGTTGTTCTATTGATATATTGTGGTCCTGTCATTCTCTGCATGACTCTCAGTGAGCCTGGTGATGCCTGGCTTTCAGATGCATAGACAAAATTTGATAGGTCTGAATCCACAACTAATATATTGAAGTTTTTGCAGTCTGTTTATAAGACAAAAGAATCTTGTCCTGATTACATATGTACTGCTTACCATAAAAAGTGTCGCATCATCAAAATTCCCACAATTAGGCCAAGTGTTTTCCTTGTCGTACAAGTGATATCTCGGAATTGTATTGATGAAATTTTATAAAAGGTGTATTATAGTGCCGAATATGTAAGAGAAGCTGTACAAAAATTAAAAGCAGGTATGACCACCCTTGGCTGCCAAGACAGCGTTGACACGATCACCCATTTTTTGAATATGGGCATTAATAGAATCAATGGATAGCTGCTCCCATGCAGTGAACAGCAGATTGAAGCTGTTCCACGGTCGTAGGGAATCTGTAAGACAACGGAGGATGTTTTTGAGGTCAAGCCAAACCGGTTCTATCGGGTTAAGATCGGGCTGAAGATGCTGGGTGTCCAAATAATGGAATCTGGTTATCTGCAAACCACTTCATCGTTGATTTACTTCGATGGCTGGCTGCATTGTCCTGTTGAAACTGAATATTTCCCTTCTGAGCCTTCATTTGAGTGTAGAATGGCTTCAAAACTGGGTTGAGGACTTGATTTTGATAGTGACTGGTGTTCATTCCACCACCTTTTCCCCAGGGTACTCAAGCACAACCAGTGGGCCTTTCTTTCCCCATGATGCATCCCCAGACCATAACTCGAACAGATGACTGCTTGAAGGTCGGCACCAAACATTCTTCCACCAATTCTTCATCTGCACGTCTTGTGACATAAATGCGGCCTTGTTTGTCGCCCAGGTAAACATAACACTCATCAGAGAATATCATCCTTCCCCAACCTTCATGATCTATGGCTTTGTTTCTCTTTGCCCATGCTAGACGTGCTTGCTTATGTTTCTTAGTGAGGTATGGAACCTTTCTTGCAACTCGTCGATGGTATCCTTCATCCTTCAAGACACGCTCGGACTGTACTGATTGAAATATCTGCTGTGACCTCATTTCTGATCTGCCCAAGAGCTAGTCGTCGTTTTTTTCTTGCAGTTCGAACTATTTCGCCTGTCGTATTCAGTTAATTTTGTTGGAGGGCCAGAGCCCTTTTTCTTGCAGTAGAACCTGTTTCTTTGAACCGTTTGCATATCCGTTGTGCGGTGCGAGGGAGGGACATTTTCTTTCCGGCCAGCTTCAGCAGCATTTCCTGTGGCTTGGGCATATCCTACAATTCTGTTCTTTGTCGGAGTATCGAGATGATAATATGAAGACATTGTATCAACAATTTTGACTAGAATTATGCAGTGGTTTAGTTGTAAATTCCAACCACCACTTGACGCGACAAACGTCATGCATCCAGCGTATCTTACATAAGCGACACTTTTTATGGTAAGTACGGTATTGACAAAGGATGTCAAGTATTGCAAACAGCTGTTACCAATGGAAGTTAGGATGCTATGTGGAAAAAAAACATCAAGATTTATTGTGGACACTTACCATTATATTAATCACCAAGCCAATGATTATCTTTGTCGAAAGTACTGCAATCCTTCTCTGGGTGATGGTTCAGCTCCAAATCTTGTAATTATTGCATACAATGATAATGGCATGCATATGCCCAGAAAACCTTTAATATACACATGTGTGAACAATTAAATGCATGGCTGGGTGGTTTTGAATCTATATTTATATATATGACATCTGGCAATTTCAACTGGTTTCTACACACAATGCTATTTTACCACACAAAATATGTCATTGCAAAGCAGAAAAGAAAGGCAGAGTCTTCAGATAGTGATGATGAAAATGAAGAATTAGGATTAGATGAAGAGACTAGTGATTCTAGTGAAGCAGAGACCAGTGATTCTGACTCAGACTAAATTGAATACAAGTGTGTAAAAAAACAAGTTAATTCACATAATAGATCACATAAGCAATGTACAGTAGGTGTATGATACAAGATAGATTACATAAGCAGTGTATAGTAGGTGTATAATACAGGGTAGATTATATAAGTAGTGTACAGTAGGTGTATGATATAAGATAGATTATATAAGCAGTGTATAGTAGATGTATGATAGTAGTGATAACTGTGTAAATCTAGTTTTTATTCAGCCCAAATCTTTGCGTGGGAAATTGTTTTTACTCATACAAGGTGGATTACATAAGCAGTGTATAGTAGATGTATGATACAGAGTAGATTATATAAGCAGTGTACAGTAGGTGTATAATATAAGATAGATTATATAAACAGTGTAGTAGGTGTATGATAGTAGTGATAACTGTGTAAATCTATTTTTATTCAGCCCAAAGGCGTGGGAAATTGTTTTTACTAAGCTTTAAGTTGTGGGAATTCCACTTTATTACTGTATTGGCTATAAATAACTCTACTCCCCTTCATTTCCTCCATTCCCCTCCATTCCCTTTCCAATTCCCTTCATTCCCTTTTCAATCCCCTCTATTCCCTCTCTATTCCCTTTATTCCCTCTATTCCCTTCACTCCCTTTCTCAATCCCTCCAGTCCTAGGGAATATGTGGGGAGTGAGAAGTACTGCAAAGTACATGCATTTACTGCTATCACTATTGCTGGACTTGGATAACAGCACAACAATCCATTTGGTTGAATTGAGTGCACCATTCAGAGATGTCTTGATGTCTTTACTTTCTACATCTGCTGAAGAGACCGCTGCACGGCTAGCTGTGTAAAAAGATGCCTAGTGAAGAGTAGCTGAAATTTTCAGCATCCAGATGTACATAAGTGAGCAGTGATATATTCATGAAGGATGAGGAAACTACAAAATAAACAGTATTGGCTCACAGCTAAGCAGTATGAATGGCATGATTATGTCTAAATACTGGGTGGTTGGGCTAGCTATTGTAAACAATGATATACTACCTGTAAAAAGATGTAACTACACATTGACCAAAGAACAACAGAGGAAGGCAAAGGTGTTAGCTGAGGTCAAGACACAGTGCAGTCGGTCATGTGTTCTAAAATTAGCACACTAACTACATGTGATACAATTAAAGACTTAGCACCTAATTACTCTAGAGGTCTTGCAGAGTGTGATACAGGTCCTCATGCATCACAGACAGTCAGAACAAATCAGCTTGGCTCTCATTAAATGAGTCCGATCACAGTATGGGGCAAGGGTAGCTTTAGCTGTCCAAAACATAAAGAAAAACAAGAACTGCCAAGCAAGTCTTCATATTCCAGAAGCAATAATGAATAATGCATGCACATCTAGCTGAGTGGATCAGAGTGTACAAATATGAAGAGTATTCTCAACCAATAGGAAAAATGGAATAGTGCACAGCCTGATGTGTGGTTAACTCATAATAAGAGTTCAACATGTGGTGAGCTGATGAATAAATTGAGTAACACAGTTTAATTGGACAAACCCATTGTCAGCTGGGTTTTAGGCAAATGCTAAAGACTTTTACTGTCAAACATCGTGGTCCATATGCCTAAGAAAATAACAGCTGAAGAGTGCCAAGTACTAGCTAGGCATGTGGTATTCACATAGATTATTTATCAGCAATCCGATTGGTTGTAGAAAGGCTTATGTTTTGAGAAACATGTAGTTCAGGGTTTGTAATAGTGATTTGATTTACTAAATTATTCTCCAAGATTGTAGATATTTGTAGCTATAAATTAAATGTATCTACATAGATATCGAACAAGTAATTTTTACCCCAAGAATGTACAGTCCAGATTTATTCTGTGTCTGCATTTTTCTGAAAGTATTATAAACTTCAAGGACACTAATTGCTTGTCAAGCAATAGCAATATACAGTGGCTCAAAAACTGTCCCACTTTTTGCAACTTTTGAGTTAAATTGCTAATAACATAGGAACCCTTTGACCAAAAAGTCTGAAATTAATATATGTTATAGTTGAACATGTGACCTTAATAATTTCTACAAAGATCATGTGATTTGGATAAAAGTAATTGAGTAATAAAATAGACAAAATAATACATAAGTGGAACAGTTGTTTGACCCACTATAATGATACTAATATCTACCATATAGCAAGGAAAATTGCACTGTATAAATTGTGAGAAAAATAAACAAAGTCATGTGACATTATTTATAAAAGTTTGTCTTGTTGAATTCAAGTTTAACAATCTTTCTTTTTAGTCAGTCTCGTCCACAATTCAAATACTCCTTTGGGCAGTATTTCATAGGTGTTCATCTGTCTTTTGAGGTGCATCCACAAGTGTTCAATGGGGTTGATATCAGGGGATTGAGGAGACCAATCCATAACTTCAATGTTGTTATCCAAAACCATTGACTGGCCCTTTGGAGGTGTGTTTGGGGTCATTATCCTGCTGAAAATCCTCTCTCCTCTGTCATCTCCAAATTTTCAAAGCTTTCATCCAGCCCATGCTCCAAAATCTCACAGTATTGCACTGCATTCATCTTTCCCTCAACCTCCACAAGTGTCCCCACACTATTCCAGCCCATACACCCCCATACCATGAGATTATTCTCTCCTCTACGCTTGACAGTTGGTGTGGTTGTCCTATCAGAGATTGATTCACCTCTAGGTTTCCAGGTGTACACCTTGCCATCTGAGCCAATCCTATTGATCTTTGTTTCATCTGACCAGAGTATCCTTTTCCAGTCCTCCACAGTCCAGTTTTCATGGGTCTGAGCAAATTTGAAGTGCTTTTGAGGGCTTTTGTGTCCTCCACATATTCTGACCAGAGTTTGCCGGAGTCTGCCATGGAATCCACTATTCTGCTGGGAATGAGGGCAAAAATATAGCACAAGGCCCTGCTATATTATTCAATACCAATTCTGGTGGAATAGCAGATTCTGCAGCAGAATTGAACAGAATCCGTTTACAAAATGGAATACCCCAGAACAGAACCAAAAATGGACTGGCGTATGCATGGGGCTCATTTTTACAATTATTATGATGTAATTACTGTATTTAGAATTAATTAATTAATTTACATACAATTTTGATCAACCAGTACCCATTTGATGGGATACCGATCAGCTGGACATATTTTTAGACCCTTAAACAGTCCAAAATCCATACATCAAATACATGTGATTTTGGCATCTTGGCAACAGCCAGCATCACGATTTCCATGCCACATACTCCTTTGTTGGTTTGGTTCTTGCTTCCCCTTCCCCCATCCACTCTCCCTTCTCTCCTTCCCCACCACCCAAATGTCCATCCCTCCCTCTCCACTCTCTTTCCACTCTCTCCTCTCTCTATGAAGTGCCCACCGCCACCCAGTGAGCACAAATTGTGCCTCAAATTAGCACCGCTGCCACTGCCACTCCCCCTCTTTCCTTTCCCAAGCTGCATGTTTCCCATAAGCAGAACCAGTCAAATGTCAATGAGTCAGCCACCAAACAGACAAAAACCACAGCAGGGGAAGAAGGAGCAGAGGCCAACAAGGGTGAGGACAATGACAACACCACGGACCTAGCACAGAGGACAACCAGGGGATGACAACGCTGCCCATGACCATGAAGAGGTGATCATGATTGCAAAAGGGGTAGGAAGGGGTGCAAAGGGGCAGCAGCGAGAGGAAAGGGAATGGGGAAGGGTGCCAGAGGCAAGGCACCCCAAAACATGTGTGCGCTTGCTTTTGCAAGCATTTCAGTGCTAACCAACCCATACCACCCTCACAGCCATAAAAATTTGACACAGCAATGTCAGGAGGATGCTGCAGAGGCTGCAAAAGGCCCCCACCCACCTCAAACCATACGCATACCCTCCCCTTTTCATTCAAAAAATATAAAATATAAATTTTATATTCGCTTTTTAGTGTCACACAGAAGCTTGATGGGGCTACCACCAGTAGCCCCTCCTGAGCACCCTCCCATACTCCTCCCCTCCCACTGTGTCCATGCTTCCCACTGCTGCTGCTGATAGTGAGTCTCTTTCCAAGCCTTCAGGCCTACCACTATATCAGTCCAGTGCACCTTCCACCACTATGGCTGATGTTAATTATTCTATAGCAATCTCCAACCAGAGCAGTGGCCCTCTCACCACTGCTGATGGTTTGGTTGTGTCCACCACCATTGCTGCAGGCCATGTACATTGGGGACAATGGCTCTTTCACCATAGGTCCCAATCATGGTATTTATTATTATTATTGCTATTATTATCATGTATTTAGTTCCTTAAATAATATAGATGCTGTAAGTCTGGTGCCCCAGCCTTACCACAGTCCCTTTCCATATTATCATATCTTATACATTTACATATACTTGACTATGATCCCCAAACCCCATTCCTTTGACACAGACTTATCTTAGACCTTATGCACTGTACACACCTGTAGCCAGTCAGTTGTTCTATTGATATATTGTGGTCCTGTCATTCTCTGCATGACTCTCAGTGAGCCTGGTGATGCCTGGCTTTCAGATGCATAGACAAAATTTGATAGGTCTGAATCCACAACTAATATATTGAAGTTTTTGCAGTCTGTTTATAAGACAAAAGAATCTTGTCCTGATTACATATGTATTGACAAAGGATGTCAAGTATTGCAAACAGCTGTTACCAATGGAAGTTGGGATGCTATGTGGAAAAAACATCAAGATTTATTGTGGACACTTACAAATGCATGGCTGGGTGGTTTTGAATCTATACTTAAACATATGACATCTGGCAATTTCAACTGGTTTCTACACACAATGCTATTTTACCACACAAAATATGTCATTGCAAAGCAGAAAAGAAAGGCAGAGTCTTCAGATAGTGATGATGAAAATGAAGAATTAGGATTAGATGAAGAGACTAGTGATTCTAGTGAAGCAGAGACCAGTGATTCTGACTCAGACTAAATTAAATACAGGTGTGTAAAAAAACAAGTTAATTCACATAATAGATTACATAAGCAGTGTATAGTAGGTGTATAATAGTAGTGATAACTGTGTAAATCTATTTTTTTATTCAGCCCAAAGGCATGGAAAATTGTTTTTACTCACCTTCAAGCTGTGGGAATTCCACTCTATTACTGTATTAGCTATAAATAACTCTATTTCCCTTCATTCCCCTCTATTTCCCTCTATTCCCTCTTCAATTCCTTCATTCCCTCTTCAATCCTCTCTATTCCCTCTCTATTCTCTCTATTTCCTTCACTCCCTTCTCAATCCCTCCAGTCCTATGGGAATATGTGGGGAGTGAGAAGTACTGGATACAGGCTTTGCACAGATGTCCATAAATTCACTTTCACCAATTTATTAATTAACCCTGTCTTAAATTATAAGGTCAACACCTACCAGGGATATGAGTAAACATATCTTCAAAATCTGTGAGTCCCTTTGGATCAAAGAGTTAGTAATTGGGTTTGCTGGGTTGTTAGAATGTGACATGTGTTGATATAGAGCACTAACAGATTTTATGCAAAATTAAGTCTCAGCTTTGTGGTATACACCATTAAGTACAATATGTACAAGGCTTCTGCCCATCATTTAAATGTGCCTAATAGCACTCATGATGATACCGAGGATCTATTGAAACTTAAGAAAATATCTCTCATTAAAAATCATTATGCATTGGGAACACTGTAAATGTTGTATAAAGTTGACCAGATATCTATTCCATTAACCAGGACTGTCACATAACTAGCTAAGAAGAAGTACTGACAGGGGTACCTAAATGCACAGACACATAGACTGGCACAGACAGACACAGACCTGCACAGATATATATTGAAGTCACATGGATGTGCACAGACTGTTTCATTTGTTTCACAAACATATTTTAAATTACAACAATGTGCCAAGATTGCACAATGAGCTGTTTGATCTGATCTACTCCTCTTCCAGCTTAAACCTCTTGTTGCTCTCCTTAGTTTCTCTCTGTGTGCTTAAACTTTAATTTTTGTTAATGGAGAACTAATTTATACATTTTCTTCAACAACAAGAAGCAATGATCCAAGGAGCTACATGCCAAGCTCTTACTAAACTATGATCAAGTGAATAAGCACCCAGGTAATTTAGTGCTGGTTGGCTGACCTCAAATTATCCCAACACCAAAACCCCTTATGAAACAAGATATTAATATTACTTGACTACTTCTGAAATTTGAGAAACCTTTGTTCTTAAAAAGGATTGACACCGACTTCTGAGGCAGTTTGATCCTGAAAGTGTGGATAAAACTTGAGATAATTGCAACATTCATTTAAGGTTCTACCATACTCAAGAAGGGTGTAAACCACAAATGCTATGGTGCTACTACCTTCTTAGTGATCTTCATTTTTTGGGGAGAGGTGCTCTGCGTGATTTTTTCTTCCAATCTAAAACTAACAATCTGGGCAGTATTATTTAATCTTAAGGCAAGGTGTACTTTATATCAAAATTAGAATTGACAACAGCATTACTTGAGCTACAATATGATGGCCATGAACTTGCTGTATGATATTCCAAAGCATAGACATACATTGTACTAAACTTCATGGACATCAATTGGGCATTGGGAACTCTGAACAGACCTAGCTGCTTGGCACAGATGATGCACAGACTTGCACAGACCGGCATGGGCTGCACAGACGTGCTACAGCTTTTTCTGTGCCCCATTATTTGTATACAAGATTTAAAGCCCTCAAAATAATGGCCAATATGGACAGAACTAATTTATGACACAGAATGCAGTACAATCAACAGTGGTGCTGAAAGTTCATGATAAGAGGTCTAGGTGTCTATAAAGCTTGTCAGGATAACAATTATAGAACTGAAATGAGAGTCCACAAATTGGTCAACAAGACATTGAAGACCAGCAAATAATACTTTACATACATATTCAACAATTCAAAATCTGGAATGCAATAATGAACTAAGCTGATCCATGGACACACTAGATCAACCTGTATCTAGCACATATTCTTAATATGTAGGACAGAACATTTAGGCCAGCTTTTTGAAAATTGACACCTAGCTTTTTTGACATGTCACTTTTGTCACTTTTTTTACTTGTACAAGCAGAAAAAGCTATTTGTTAGACTACTGATGCAATTTATTCAAAACCCTAAACCTACGCACTGGACCACTGTGAGATTAACTGTATACTTTACTCATAATCAATGAAAACCTGTAATTTTAGCTCTGGAAATACCCATATCTCAGACTGATGCTGCCAAGGTGTCATGTTTGGAGCACCCAGTTGATCATGTGTTGCATTCTCTTCCTATGTTCCATGAGCTAGTGAATGTGCTCAGTTATAAGAGCCACTTTTTCCTGAGGCATTTGTCCCTCAGTGACCACATGTTGAGCGATAAGTTGGTGGGAGATTCTATTGCCGAATTTGTGAACAATAAATGGCCTAGACACTTCCAAAGGGCTGAAGGTGCCAGCAAAATGTGAAAATATTTCAACAGTTCAATTATTGTAAGATTAGAATATTTGAGGAATTGAAGTTGGAAAGACAGTACCGCTATGACAAAAGGAGACAATTGGTGGAATATTTTGAAATAAGTATCACACTATGGAGAATAGCAACTGCGCCATTGAGGACCTAGTTTCGAGTTAGCAAAATCAACATGGGCAACAAGAGATTGTGGGATGGTGAGTATGTTAGCATCGTCAGGCAGCTTTTCACCAGGAGGGACAAACATCAAATATCCTTCTCCACCTGGGGAAAGAAGCCAACCAGTATGTTCCAGGCCATGTGTGGATGTGGCTACTTCCTCTCGAATGTAGCGGGATGCTCGGCACTGCAGTACCTGATCCCATGCCCGAAATGAATTGTCCAAAAGCCAGAGACGATGCGGCTGCCACTGATTGGAAATGTGACTGAGTTGATCAAATAAGTGCGGTTGTTCAGGACAAGCTTCTCATTGCCTATCAAGGCATCCCACACCCGAACTGATTTGTCCCAAGAGCCAGAGACGATGTGGCTGCCATTGCTTGAAAATGCGACTGAGTTGACCTCTGAAGTGTGGCCGTTCAGGACAAGCTTCTGGTCGCCTGTCAATGCATCCCACACCCGAACTGATTCGTCTGAAGAGCCAGAGACGATGTGGCTACCATCGCTTGAAAATGCGACTGAGTTGACTGAATAAGTGTGGCCGTTCAGGACAAGCTTCTGGTCGCCTGTCAATGCATCCCACACCCGAACTGATTTGTCCCAAGAGCCAGAGACGATGTGGCTGCCATTGCTTGAAAATGCAACTGAGCTGACCTCTGAAGTGTGGCCGTTCAGGACAAGCTTCTGGTCGCCTGTCAACGCATCCCACACCCGAACTGATTTGTCCCAAGAGCCAGAGACGATGTGGCTGCCATTGCTTGAAAATGCAACTGAGCTGACCTCTGAAGTGTGGCCGTTCAGGACAAGCTTCTGGTCGCCTGTCAACGCATCCCACACCCGAACTGATTCGTCTGAAGAGCCAGAGACGATGTGGCTGCCATCACTTGAAAATGCGACTGAGTTGACCTCTGAAGTGTGGCCATTCAGGACAAGCTTCTGGTCGCCTGTCAATGCATCCCACACCCGAACTGATTTGTCCCAAGAGCCAGAGACGATGTGGCTGCCATTGCTTGAAAATGCAACTGAGCTGACCTCTGAAGTGTGGCCGTTCAGGACAAGCTTCTGGTCGCCTGTCAATGCATCCCACACCCGAACTGATTTGTCCCAAGAGCCAGAGACGATGTGGCTGCCATCGCTTGAAAATGCGACTGAGTTGACCTCTGAAGTGTGGCCGTTCAGGACAAGATTCTGGTCACCTGTCAATGCATCCCACACCCGAACTGATTTGTCCAAAGAGCCAGAGACGATGTGGCTGCCATTGCTTGAAAATGCAACTGAGCTGACCTCTGAAGTGTGGCCGTTCAGGACAAGCTTCTGGTCGCCTGTCAATGCATCCCACACCCGAACTGATTTGTCCAAAGAGCCAGAGACGATGTGGCTGCCATTGCTTGAAAATGCAACTGAGCTGACCTCTGAAGTGTGGCCGTTCAGGACAAGCTTCTGGTCGCCTGTCAATGCATCCCACACCCGAACTGATTTGTCCCAAGAGCCAGAGACGATGTGGCTGCCATTGCTTGAAAATGCAACTGAGTTGATCTCTGAAGTGTGGCCGTTCAGGACAAGCTTCTGGTCGCCTGTCAATGCATCCCACACCCGAACTGATTTGTCCAAAGAGCCAGAGACGATGTGGCTGCCATTGCTTGAAAATGCAACTGAGCTGACCTCTGAAGTGTGGCCGTTCAGGACAAGCTTCGGTCGCCTGTCAATGCATCCCACACCCGAACCGATTTGTCTGAAGAGCCAGAGACGATGTGGCTGCCATTGCTTGAAAATGCAACTGAGTTGATCTCTGAAGTGTGGCCGTTCAGGACAAGCTTCTGGTCGCCTGTCAATGCATCCCACACCCGAACTGATTTGTCCCAAGAGCCAGAGACGATGTGGCTGCCATTGCTTGAAAATGCAACTGAGCTGACCTCTGAAGTGTGGCCATTCAGGACAAGCTTCTGGTCGCCTGTCAATGCATCCCACACCCGAACCGATTTGTCTGAAGAGCCAGAGACGATGTGGCTGCCATCGGCTGAAAATGCAACCGCATTTACTTCACTGCCTAGGTTGAGAGTCATCAACAGCGTGCCGCCCCAGAGAAGCATTAACAAATTTGGAAATTTTTGGGAAGTGGCTCTTCCAACACTGAATGGGATCCGACTTCCTTGGCCAGGTTGCTAGTGTAGAAATATACAGGTGCGGAGTTGATGACCATGCACCGCTCCCACTGAAATATAACGCAAAAGATCCAGCCTCAGTGAGGTCTTTTGCTAATGGCGAGGTGTCCTAAACATCACGCTCAGCTTAGCACAAATTATTTGTTCCAGACAACACTTGCCTTAGACTCAATCACCCACTTATGCGCTGTTTGAAGCATCGAATAACAGCGTCTGCGCGAGTGTAGCAGGTTCATGGCTTCGATCCAGAATAAGGCGCGCAGCTGCAGAAACTCTTCTAACGTCTTGTGGAGGGGATTCAACGTGGTCGGTTTAGTGGCAGAAAGGTGGTGATCCCAATTACGACAAGAATAGCTCAAAACGGGAGGGATGTTTCGTTCGACTTCACCTGCAAGTGCGTGATTATCATGGTCAAGGATAAACGATGATGGAATATTGGCGATGTTAAATTGCAACCCTTCCATGACCCGGAAGCAGGAGTCGGTGAGAAGTTGGTGGTGCTTTACTTTGTCACACCGAAACGGCTCTTTGGAGGGCGCACGATCAAATATGAAGTCCGAAAAAGATTTGTGGTATGAGAAGACTTTATTGTTCTCGGTATAGAGCACAGCGTGAAGGCTCTTAAGAACGCCATCCACGATTGAAGGCATAAGGCTGGCCTTCTGGGATGAACCAAGAAGTTCGGCAACAAGGGATGTCGATGTAGGCTCCGCACAGCAGAGAAAGGTGTGCAAAATGTCGACGTAGTAGTTGCTCTTGAAACGGTCCCGAGCATCTGAAAGGATTTGGCGGTATAATCTGTCAAGCAACGTCTCCTCCTGTGTTTGTGGGTTGGTCGAGCCAGAGACGAGAAGTGTGCTCAGGCGCTCCGCATGCTCGTCTGGTGCATACCCTTCCACATACCTCACAACCGTTGCAGCATAGATGAACAACCCAGCCGCATTGTCCACGAGCCGATCCATTATTACTGAACCAACCAAGTGCGGGAGGCTAACCTTAAGGTATGTTGCTACGTCGGCACGGGCTTCCTCCTCCTCCACGTCCTGAAGACGGTAGAGCTGCTTCCGGTCCAGAGAATTCACATGGGTGACGAGATCCTTGTCTGACCGACTCGTAACAAAGAACTTCAGACCGCTGAGGCATTCTGAGCTCTTTTTGTTGATAACGTTAACAAGTTCGCGCAAAAGTCAGAACCACCTGTCCCATCAATCTCGTCGAGAGCGTCGATAACAATAAGGTAATGCGGTTGCGTCGATGTATCTGCACGTCGAGATTCCTGCCATGGTCCAAAAAGGAGACCATCAAGTTGAGTGCTGATCCTCTGAGTGATGATCTCTAGCCTCCCGGAACGTCTCAGGGCGTCGGAGAACGGTTTACATTTGAGAGAAAGGTGATATACGATCGTACGAATGATGTATATGGAGAGTCGAGTCTTATCAAATTGTCGCGAACAAAAGAAATTTCCTCCCAAGATGACGGTGTCGCTGGAGTCACCAGCGAACTCGAAGCGGCGGGCAATAGTATAGGCCAGGGTGGTCTTCCCAGACCCAGCGTGACCAAAGAGCCAGTAGACGTTTGGACTGTCCAACGAGATGTCTTTGGCCCATGTAACAATATCGTCCAATATACGATCACGAGTTCCGGGGATACAGACCTCACGACGCAACAGCCGCCCTTCTTCGCCTTCTAGAAGATAATTGTGGTGGGCGATATCTGAGGGTTTAAGACGGTCAAGGAATAGACCCTTTTGGAATAATGAACTTAAGCCTGGGTTGAGAAAGGAGATTATACGTACTTTGATGGCTTCGTCCATATTATACACCGCCTTAAAGACCCTTACACCCAGCGCAAGCTACATAGAAGTGACATTGTGAGAACACGGAGGGAGAAACAGGTCATGGTGCGTACCTCAAACCGCACTCTTGCCTCATTAATGCGCACGAAAATATCCCTTATTCGCCCTTGCTCATCTTCATGGTCTAGAAATCTCCTGAAGTTCGACTCGTCACCGAGTTTTTCCAGCCCCCGTAATTCCTCCTCGAGGGTACTAAAAAGTCTTATAGTCACACGTCCACTTTCGTTAGCACAGTGAAACACGTACACCTTGAAATGATTCATCCATGGATGTCCTTCCTTATTTTCTGGCTTCCAGTCACGCAGTGCCTCCGCCACCTCCTCCAACTGACCTCCAGTTAATGCTATCTGCCGTGAAACTGCATCCTTGTTGTCTTTTACGGCCTAAAATAATACTCAGTCAGGACGCAGTGTGGAAAACGATAACGAACGTTATTGATCTCGATGATCGCCTTCACAAGACCTAGAGCGACCTTGGCGGGATTGCTGTCCACGATATTTGCCCCTCTCTTGATGAGCGTTTGAAGGGACCTTCCTGTAAGCTTGAGATTCTCCTTTATAGACGATCGGGAATTCAGCATTGGTGACTGTGAGTTACCCTTTATCGCGGCAGAGTTGCTGGTGGGTTCTTGACGAAGACCATAGGGTGTAAGCCTCCGATAGCCATGAAATGTGGGGTATTCTCACCAGGAGATTGACCAGCGGACGCGGTCGTGGCTGAACCCCGCAGAGATGAAAGATCGTCCAGATCTATAGACGATGATCAGTCTGACAAGTGGCGCTGAGTTATAAGGTCGCCCACTTTGAACCGCCGGAGGAGTAGCCAATGCGCGTGATGCAGACAATGCTGGTGGTGTGCGATGATCCGGATATTGGGATGAGCCCATTATCAGAGAGGAGGGATATGGAGGCACACCGTCTGGGGTGATATCAGTTGAGGAGTCTGCGACAGGGTTACAATTGAGTCTGTACATAAAGAAGATACGGCACTTGCCCAAAGGTGTTTCTCTGCCTGGAATCTCTGTTGAAGAAGTCAGGGAGAGAGATACCACCCACTGAATAGGGGACGTACTCGTGGATCTGAAGAAATTATGTATCTTGCTCTTTGAAGGGTGTCCTTGGCTTCCTTCTGAGGGGCGGGTGAATTGGAACGTTTACGATTGAATATGCTGTTCAATGGCTCCACGACGAGGGAGAGAAAGCTCTCCTTGGAGTTTTTGGGACTCTGTGAATTGTCGTTCGCCATGTTGGTCACAGTAAAAGACGACAGTGTTGACTTATCGTGCTGTGCGGTGTATATCTGGCGAGATGCATCGCCCATCAATCACGGGATACACAAGATAATCAAGTAGCCCCGAAGAATGATCACTGAAGATTGAATGCCGAAGCACTCCGAAGCTACGTTTGACATAACTTGACAGCTTCTCTGGCATTGTGGCCAAACCCTGACGTGCTGAGGCCGAGGACAAAAGACCGGACGACGGGTGGATTGCCGTGCGACATCAGGAAGTGTCTATGAAAAGTTCATTCTTTTAACTGTCGAATGGCGCGGCGAGCATTACGCACGCCAGTTGGCGGATACATAGTTTCAGTAACCCAGGAAGAGCGAGAGAAGGAGGAGAGAGAAATAAAGGTAGGGGAAAATGATGACCTCTTATCCGCTTGGCAGATGAAATAGGGGGTCCGAGGTCAGGCAGAGCAATCGGGTACTAACTTAGACAATTGCAATGCGACTTGTAATCTCACCGGATTGTTGAAAATGCGTCTAAGGTCATTCCTGATTACACAACTGGCGCAGACAGTAAAGTTCAAGGTAGATGCCACTGAATTTTGACCACCGTAATCATGCCTTAATGTGTCGTGCCCTCTCTAAGTGTGAATATATATAACCAAAACAACACCTAACGAACACGCTACGATGGCGTCCTATGGTGTGAATCCCATGTCTTCGGACCAACTTAGTACGAAATTGAGAGGGTGAAATGATGGGGAAATCGAAACTACCTATCCTACTGCTATATACTTGATATTTATACTACGGAGAGGGGAATTGGTAAGACTAAAATTAAAGGTGCGTGTATGAAGTTCTAGCATGAATCTTTGAGCAAAGGATGAACAATGGGAAAAAATTTACTGAATGAACTGGGAGGCCAGGATAGATAGCAAACGAGCGGACTGAAATACCAAAAACTAAAAGGCAGTGCGTAGCGGCTTTGGGTATGATGTGAATGGAACGGCGGACCGACGAATATCGGCGCTTATGGGATCATAGACGCGCAGCGCGTATCTGTAGGACATGGTCCGCGGCACCATCGGCATTGATAGACCAACCTTCGCAGATGCGACGGTGAAGCTGCTATCGGCGTTTAACCTGATATCTGACCGTCTACAGGATTGACGGGCACCGCTGAGAATGAATAAAGGGTGTAAGGGTGAAGATGGAAAGAGGATGAAGTATTGACTTACTAGGAGGGGCCATACGAATAGGCTACATATACGAAAAATAAGACCATGAACGAAGAGAGAAGGCAATTTAAATAAAGGCACCGTAGTAGCGTGCAAGTATCTTGAGTAGCTAACCTCAACTGTATCGGAGAACCACCATCAGGTTACATGAAGAAAGGTGGGTTTTGGATGAAAGCAGGTTGGTATGAATCGGCGAAGGCAAGAAATCCAACTAACAATCAAACGCGGCGCCTGCGCGCGCTTTAACAGCTCAGTCGTCATCTCCAGTGCTCCGTGTGGTACTTTTCCATAGCATAAAGTTTCTCAGCGAGAAACCCACCTTCGATGGTGCTGGGAGAGGGGGTGGTACCGCTGCAGGTGAAGACAACTCGAACGTAGGTGAATGCAGTTGTAGACGCAGGACAAGCAGGCTGACTTTGCAAGAATAGATCAACAGTTGCGGCATCGGCGAGAGAGGAGACAGAGGTGGGAGTGAGGACGATTGCGTGAAGAGAGGGCTGGATTATGTCGATCATCGGGGTTGGGAACGGAGAATTATCACCTGAGCCGACGTATGATTTAGGGAATACAGGCCGCGCCTTAGCACCAGTTTCAGCAATGCCCGAGATGACGGATGCGGCTCCAGTTTTGCCTGAAGGCATCACTGACGGGCAATGGGCCTGGGACGGGTGCCACCGAAGGCGATGTTTCGCTCGCTACTTCCGCTCTCTAGAAAAATGCCGACATCCGCCTCGACCTTGGCCTCAACATCTTCATCTAACACCCTCGCTTGGGAGGAAGCGTTGGGCATCGCTCTGGACCATCTGTTCGCTATCAGCACCGGGGCCGAATATCATCAAGGATAAGTACCTGCACCTCTTCCTTTTCCTCCTCCTGCCGACTCTAACCTAATGGTTGTTCAGCGACGTCCTCCTCTGTGTACGTCAATGGTGACAGAGTAGATGCTGTTAATGGTGCCGCTGATGTGTCAGGTACGGTGAGTATAGACGATGATAGTGTGGTGGTGGTGCCGGTACCGGTTAAGAGAGGAGGTTTGTGGTTAACGTTTATAGGCATTTGTAGTCCTCGCGTCTGTGGCCACGTTCGTCATCCACAATTCATCTGTATCAGGCCATCTGCATCAATTTACATCGAACAAAAGAGCAACATAAACGTTGCTCACCTTCCATGCGAGCGCCTGACCACCCTCCCAGAGCCAACTCCCCTTCGAACCCCAACACGCTCAACCCGCACCCGGCTTACACTTAGCCCCGGAATCAAGTTCGCCCCCAAGCTCAACACCTTCACGGCATATGCGCTTCGACATTCATCTTCGACGGCACCCTATCTCCATCTCACCCAGGCTGGGCACCGTCGTCGGCCATGCATATGCGTGCGGGTTTGAAGGCTCCAGCGCACGGCTGCACAGTCATTCGCATGCACTGCACACGCAGGTGGCGAGAGTAGATCTGGTACTGGATCGAAAGTGGGCTGGGTCCTACGGTACCGGTGAACAAGAATGCGATGGCACGGACACTTCTGAACCAGCGAAGAGAGCAGCACTCTGAGAGGGCCGAACAAACGGTGTGTTTAATTGTCACGTACTTTCTGCTTATGAAAGTCGGAATGGCGAGGTCAGATGCCCTATGCCCGTTCCATGCCCGTTCCCATTCCCCGCGCTCGTGGGTGAGTTCTTCACCACCGCCGTAACGACGGGCTTGAGGAAGTAGGGCCGCAGGGACAGGAAACATAAGGCGAATGACTTCTCTTTATCAAAATATAGAAGGTGTACTTGAGAGTCCGTGTGCGATAAGTTTACTCATAGGCGGACGACGTGAAGCTGGAGGAGAGGAGGAAGGAACGGCCTGGAATGTGTTTATCGTTGACACTCCGACTCGGAGGGTGCCGGCGTTCCGTAATCTAATCTCGATTTGATGAGTTAATCTGGTTGTGCAAGTCCGGGTTTAATCAAATCTATATGAAAGACATCGTGGTCGCATCGTGGTTCGAAATATTTCCGGTTGACAGAAGAAGTCGTGCTGCAGGTGTCCGGTGGTTTGCGTGGCACCCCATGAGGAAGTTGCGCGCGGGAAGTCGTTGTGTTCGATCTTGATAACAGCTGGGCAAAGTCACCGACACCGAACTCAAGCACTTCGATATTTTTTGTTGTCTTTACAAGCACTCAATCGAGCACGACGGATTGAAAAAATTCTAATTTGCAGCGATTTTGCTTATATACCGTGGTAATACAAGGCAGGATCGAGCCTTCAGCCGGAACCATTGAAACCGAGAAAAGTAAATAGGAAAGATGTAAGCCTGGCGCCCCAGTTTTATCGCAGCCTCTTTTTCATATCATCTTATCTTCTACATTTATGTACACGCGACTGCGGTCCCCAACCTTTTCCTTACTGTATGTGACCCTGAACCTGGCCATTTCAACTTGTGGATGAAATTTGAACCCTTTAAAACAATTATTCTGTATATTTTTTGTGTTCATTCGCTGTAAATACATCTTTAGTAGCTCTCATTGTAATTCCAGATTTTTTAATGCTATATTGACCATTCAGTGAATATTTTTTGTCGGAGATCTCAAAGTTGTGTTATACCCATCAGTCGGCCACCCGTGAGAAAATGGATTTTACCCTGTGCCCTGATTGCGGAGATACCAAACGATAACACTTTCCTGCGTCTCAGTCATGTTCTACGTCCTTGCTTTGGGCCACTTTAGGTGATTGAGGCAAAGGTAAGGTATTTTTCTGTTGGAAGAATGGACTACAGCTAATATACAGTCATTTTACGTCTAGGGTTCCGCCTTACAGGCAGAATATCTGTAGTTTCTTCAGGCAAATCTACAGTTTCTGAGCCAACCTCGTTTGAAGGCTGCAGAATTGGGGAGGGAAGAGGAGCATGTCTATGCATGGGGATAGGTCGAGGTTTGGGTTGGGCTTTTGGAGAAGGTGTGTCGTCAAGCACAGAAGCCAGAATTCTCCACTCATCTTCAAATACCAACAGTTTTGCAAATTCACGCTCATGCTCCTCTTCTGAGCTGTCACCAGCATCCAGTGGCTCTTGAATCTGATTGCGAGGAGCCTCTGCAACTCCCCTGCCCCTGCCCCTTCCTCTTGCCCGGCCTTGTGCATTACCAAGCCCTCTGGACCCTCTCGTTTCCCTGTGCTTTTCCGCCTCCTTCATCGCTTTTTTGCCTCTCTTTCTGCCTCTCTTTCTGCCTCTTTTACTGCCTTCTCCGCTTTTTTGCTGCCTCTTGCTCTGCTTCCCTTTTCTCAGCCATTGCTTCACGCTCCTTCCGTTTCCTATCACGATCTGCTGCCTGTTCTCTTTTCTTTTGTTCCTTTTTACTTCTCGCTCCAATCTCATCCTCTCCTGCTCTGCTCGCTTTACCTCTTTTGCTTCCTCCTTCTCAGCCTCCTCTATCCGCTTTCTGCACAGCCTGAACGTCTTACCAGCTTCCTTAAACAGTGCCTTCCAGTATGCCTGTAGCTCCGCTTTCCACAGTGCATCCAAGTTCTCGATAGATGTCATATGTCGTGGGTTTGAAGAGGAATATGTTCGCTTTTGGTAAGTTCCTTGTGATATAAAGTCTGTCGCAGTCGCTCATTCTCCTTGATCATCACC
This sequence comes from Psilocybe azurescens, assembly GCA_023853785.1. Classification (NCBI taxonomy): domain Eukaryota; kingdom Fungi; phylum Basidiomycota; class Agaricomycetes; order Agaricales; family Agrocybaceae; genus Psilocybe; species Psilocybe azurescens. The sequence continues at coordinate 2,442 of JAJIRX010000103.1, read as the reverse complement.
TCTTTTATTGCGTGGTCGCGCTCCAGTTGCTCCTGAACCTGCTCCAATAGAATCCGTAGCTGATTGTTTTGATCTCGAAGGTTGGTACGTGATGCTGTATGTGGTAGCTTTGGTGGGACACCAACTAATCTATATTGTTGAGAAGATTTTGATGTTGTGGATGTATATGAGGTATTTGGAAGCAGCAGAAGGGCTTGGTGAGAATGTCAAAGAGATAGGTGGTGGAATAGTAGTCGTAGTTGATTCAACCTCCATGTGTGTCGTGTTCATTTGAGAGACCTCAGTAAATTCAGTACTGTCTTCAACAACCTCGAGTAGTGGTGTAAGTGTAGTCGGAACAGGCATAGCTGCCTGAGTTGTTGTATTTGTGGCAGGCTCATATGCCTCGGAAGGGATTGCGAGTGGGTTTAGTGGCCAGATTCCAGATTTTATGAATGCTGATATGATTGTTGAAGATTTGAATGCCTTTGTACGGGCGATATGATAATATCTAAGAAAGTTATATTTGGTAATAGGAATACCATCGCGAGTTAAACGGTTCACCAGTGACTTCCAGCTGCTCGATAACGGGCTGAAGACACCAACATCACAAGGTTGGAGAGCGTGTGTTGTATGCGATGGTAGACAAACCAAAATGATATGGTATTTTTCGGCAATGTGACAGAATTGGTATGTGCAGTGGGAATTGTGACCATCAAGAATAAGAAGTCGATATCCATTAGATTTGTTGCGTGCTTGCGACATTGGTTGAAAATCCTTTTCAAGCCACATACTTCCAAGTTCCTTATCAGTCCAGCCATTTTCCGAAATTGAAAGACTAATTTATCGATTAGATAAATGAAGATTTACATAAATGTATGCATACTACTACCTAGCATGACACGGATTTTCACTTCCCCATTCAAGCACCCGATGTTTTGCTTGATATATCACAGATGGTGGTAGGGATGTCCCATCAGCACATACAGTCTCTATTATGGTGACCATTTCGCAATTGCCATTTTCAACCTGTTGGACATTTTTTGGTTTCGATCAACTATGGCTCCAACGCTCTTGCCAATACCAAGTTGGATTCCCTTCTCATCTGAGTTGTATAAGTTTTGGGTGTGATTTGGTATTGCCAGATTAGATTTTAGTTGCCAAATTAATGATGTGATAAGATCTCAGGAACATCGTAACTTACATTGATCAAATCTCTGAGCATGCTGTAAAACTCAGACACCACTGCACAGTTCAATGCTTGTGCTCGACATTGCTCAAGTGGAGCAGTTTTCTTGATTTTGAGATCAGGATGTCGATCTAAAAATTTGCGAGGCCAGTTAATTCCAACTTTTTGTCCAGCAATATTCTAAATACAGTGTGTCAAAACCATTAATGCTGCTGATTTATTTATCATAACTCACTGAAGCATATTCCGCAAGAGTATCAGGTGTTACAGGGAATCCTCGATGGCCCATTGTTTTGGCCCAATCAGTGAGAACATCTTCTTGTGCATCCGTCAAGATATGGCGAGCAGCATGAGCTTCCTTTTTGTTGGCACACCATTAAGGCGAGAAGTAAGGGTCCCACGCTTCACATTATAGAGACGGCTGGCAGCACGGATTTTGAGAGAATGTGTTCCATTTTTATCAAGGGAGAGTTAAGAATAGCTTCCACAGCAAGCCGAAGCCTGTGTTCAGTGTTGTCAATGTCATCCATGGCCTCAAGTGCAGGCATCTCTTCAGTGAGATCAGAGGATTGCTGAAAAGTAGGAATTGTAGACATTGCAGTAGGAGTGGGTTGAGTTTGATACAAGATAGTCTAAGCCTTTATACTCAGTTACGAGCATATGTGTATCTGTTTTAGTGCCTCCAACTGCAAAAATAGCTTGAAAAATTCTGGGACTTCATTGCAAAATCAGTAATTTATAGCTCAAAGTTGGGACTCCGGAAAAATTAATATGAGATCTTGCTGCTTTGAAATTTGTTCTGTAGAGTACAAATAACCCTGCTGCACTAACATATAACCCTATGGACATCCAGAGATTGACCGAAATTAATCTTGTCTTTCCGACATTAATCTTATTGAATTCTGTCCATTTTTGGTCGTCAGAGAATTCTGCCGCAAATAAAATAGCTAAAAATACAGGACAAGTGTTCCCTAATAGCGTGGGCTATGTTATCCAACACTCATGCATTTTTCCCCAGTAATATACTACCATTGCTACATAGGGTAAGGTTGAATGCATCACCTACTTTACAGATCAAATCACTGTGTACAAGGTTTATCCGTCACTGCCATCTTTTCAGCACCTAGAATCACCCCCAAACATCTCTATTTACAATGCTATGCTATCTGACATGTAATTGCAACAAGTTTGAAGCATTTGCGTTCACGAGAACTTTAAAGATAAAGGAATTAGTGTGGGGCATCCGTGAGATTGCTTAGAAATCACGGCATGTT
>JAJIRX010000102.1:0-17131 GCA_023853785.1 Psilocybe azurescens | reverse complement strand
AAGGTAAGAGGGAGACCCACGAGTATCCTCTGCGGCCAGTTCCAAAGCCAGATGTTTCAGCCATACAGTCTCGTAGCCACTCTTATCTGCCACTTCTTTCTACATGTAGATTATACAAATGAAATTAGAACTCAAGACTGAGTGAACAAGCGTTTAGGAAACCTACGCTCAAAGTGACTTTCAAGACGTTCTCAAGTGTGCGATTTTCCCAAGCAGCAAGATCTAGTTTGGGGACTGGCGCTTTCTTCTTTGCCAATCCAGAAGCAGGACGTGGAGCTGGGGGAGGAGACGCGGCACTGGCAGCAGGCGAGGGACGAGGGATAGGTTTGGGTTTGACAGCGACAGGCGGAGGGATCGGAGTTGACGGGGTCGGAGTGGGCGTTCCAGAGGATGCAGACGATGAGGCAGCTGGCCTCTGAAGCTTCTCCAGCCTCTTCAAACGGATCTGTTATAAAAGTTAGAGTAATGAGTTCCCGGTCAAGTATACACTGTTCAACGAAGGGGGTGCCTACGCGATCGGCATCATCCTGAGGAGTTGGTGCATTATCGCTCATCGTAAAAGGGTCTAAAGAAAAGCAAAAGGATGTGAAGGTTATATAGAGATGATGGAAAGAGCGAGTTGTTTGTTGAGCCGGGTAAAGAAAGATCTTAGCTCGACGCACGTACAGTACGTTACTGCACATATAATTGAACTCACGTGGCCTCTGTCTCCCGGCGCGAACTTGCGGAAACATCTCTTTCTAAGTCTTCAACTTGTCTCCATGTTCTCCTTCGGCCGCCAGCTGCTGTGGTCAGCCAAACCATGTCTTCGGACTCAACAGCAATCATGGTCGTCCGCCACATCCCGTCTCTTTTCTACAACCCAGTCCGTTGAAGGAGCTCTCTACAAAATGAAGTCCCATTCTGGTGCAAAGAAGCGTTGGCGCTCGTTGGGATCCGGAAGCGCTTTCAAACGCGTATGTTCTCCTTCTCTTAACTGGAATCTTGTCTCATATAATAAACCAACTAGGGAAAGCAGGACATTCACATTTGAACACGTCAAAAACCCCGGCACGAAAGAACCGACTAAGCACAACCGCGTATGCTACCCCAGCTCAGACACACAAGCTCAAGAAACTGCTCCTGCCTTATGGATCTGGATAGACTCGATATACATTCCGCTATTTAGATGCTATCATAGTGGGTTCTTCGTGTGGAGTAACGCCGTATGAGTCATAGCTAATCTACCCTTCGAATCTCTCCAGATGAAATAAAGAAAAACAATGCATAAAACTTCTGCTTATGTTCCGAGCCTTTGAAAGCCAGCAATTGCCTTCGTTTGTTGATATGGCTTTAATGAGTGGTACTGCTCTTGAATGCGAACTGACGGACTCTTAAAATGGAGCATGCTTAAAGAATATCGATAGGCAACGAGTGTTCTACAGAAGGCCCTTGACCCTTGGAATACAGGTGAGTTGGGTATAGTACAAAATGCTGAAGTAATGCAGGTATTATGGAGAAGTAAGGAAATAAACAATCAGAGAGCAGATTAGTAAGTCTCATTGCGCCAGATAATCAATACGGCTTTGACTTGGGTGCCAAGTTGGACGCAGCGAGAGTGGATTTTTGTTTTCCTGCTAGAAAACTTCGAATGTCTTGTTGTGCGGGATCATGTGTGGAACTGCCGATTCCACCCTTTGACGATGCTGAAATGCAATTGGCAACATAGGCGGCCAGAAATACAGTTGACTTACGAGATTGGATAAATGAGAGTATCGGTTGATTTCGTTCAGCCTGACAACCAGAGCGGGAGATGTCTGCGCGTTCGACGATGCGTCTGAAGACAGGCATCTGTCTCCCCCTATCTGGCTGGAAAAGTCTCCCAATCAGACACCCGAAACACAGAAATAAAGAGCGGCAATAAACCTTCAGCGACACTTCAAGCCTTGTCCACCCCGTGTTACGCATGCCTCTAAGGTCCCGAACCTCTAAGTTCCCTTGAAAATCCACGTCTCGGCGAACGATAGCAGCCACCAATTCTCCAATGAAGAGACCATGACTGACTATTGCCACAGTTCTAGTCTTGCCTTCGTCCTTCTCCTTCAACAACTCAAGGGATATGATACCATTAACGATAGCCTCTGCCCTCTGCGCCATTTCGTCGAGGCTTTCTCCTCCAGGAAATTTCTGCTGCCTCGTATGCAAGGCTGGATACTTGCCCTTGGCGTAATGGGCGACTAGCGAAATTCCCTTTTCTTTCTTACTGATTGCTCTTCCCTCTCCTGAACCAAAGTTTTGTTCCCTTAACAAGTCCATTTCCACAAATGGGATGTCAGACGTGGCGGCCTGTTTGTCGTTCACCGCTTGTGCAGTAAGTTTGGCACGGGTGAGATCTGAGGTGTAAATGGCAGAAAAGGCAACGTTCATACGACAGAAGTCATCTGCCAGAGCCTCTGCTTGCTTTTACGAAGACATGAGGTGGTTGACAAACCAAGATGTATGCGCTTACTCTCATCCCTACCACTTTAAAATCAGCTTTATGGCACCAGATATAATGCGTAATGTTACCGTGATTTGAAAGGAGAGAATTTTTCCATCCAGCCCATACTTGACGCTACGGTGCATGTAAAAGGTTGAACTGAACTCAAAGTTAAACCAAACCTGCTCATACTAGATTATCTTTAGACTCTCCATGACGAATCTACGGAGCATAATAAATGAGAATTAAAGTATTCAAGCACACAAATGGGCATACGAGTATGAAAGAAACCATATCACTGCCGGGAGAGTGCTAGAAAGGGGAGGAAGGAGCGAGAATGAGCTAGCCATCGGCCAAGTCGCCGGGGTTCAATAATGAGACGCGTCAATCACATGACTGAATGTATTATATTAGCTGACTAATGGTGTAATTGGATCAGCCTCTTGCTACTTGGCCATTGACGCGTCAGCGCTACGCCTCTCTTTTCCTTATAAACCACTTTCTTTCCTTCTACTCTTTTTCATCTACACATACCCATATAATGAACTCCTCCTCCTCTTCTACTCAGGCCCAAGAGCGCGACACTCACATTCTCGACATCGGCAAACAGTGCTCTCACTCTACCTGTCTCCTTGTCGACTTCCTGCCCTTCAAATGCCAGCATTGCAAACTTTCTTTCTGTCAGGAACATTTTAGAGTCGAAGACCACAAGTGCCCTCAGTATGACGACAGCAAATACATTGTACCTAGCTGTGAGTTTCTTTGTGAGTTTCTATATCTATCGCAACTCATTCAGGAGGGACACTAGGCCCTCTGTGCAACCAACCCGTGTATATCGAACAAGGGCGGGACCCAAACATCAGCATGGACCTGCATCTGGAGAAAAATTGCTCGGTAGTAACAGGCAGAGTCAAAGCACGCACGGTACCTGTTTGCGCCAGAGGAATTGTCAAAAACCACTCATTATATCCATGCAATGTTCCGTACGTTACTTTATCTATATTTTGCTCGTTTTCGGTATACTTACCATTTTGAATCATCAGTCATGCAAGAAAAGTTCTGCCCTACACATCGCCATCCCGACGATCATCGTTGCCACCCAACCGTATCTACACCCGCTAATAACAAGTTGAATGCTAAACCAAATGCACCCAATCCCTTTGCTAATCTTAATGCCGGGGCGAAGAATTTCAATACCAAAGCCACTGCAGCAGGCAATGCTGCAGTGGATGCTGTGAAGAAGTCAATCAACACAGCCGCGATACCAGCAGCCCGGAACGCTCTGAATTCAGTTTCAGCATCATCGTCATCATCTTCGACACCCAAGGCCCCGTTGCCATTTAGCAAGATGGATCGGTACGTCAATGTTCAATCAACGTTTTCAAGTACTCGCTCATCAAGCACCAGTCCTTCTGGTTCTCCCTCTTCCAATTATCTTGACATGATCCATGGATTACATTCAATCAACACTGCCACCACCGCATCTGCACCCACGAACAACGACACGACTAATATCACGAACGAAACTATCAAACCATCACCTATAATCGACTCAATGTCATTTATTCCGCGACCCATCTTCGCTTCTGCTTAATTATTATACTGTAATCCCTCATGTTGTATCCATATCTTTCCATTTGTATCTAATAGTCGAGCACGAGCTGAACGAGAAAGCAAATTGAAGGCCATGCAAGCGCGGGCCAAGAAAGGAGTGCGTCTGTCCCTACGATCTGTCTTCCGGCTAGCATTTGCTGAATATAACCGTCCTCCAGTTGCTGAGTAACGAAGAGAAGGAAATACTTGCGGCAGAGGAAGCCGCTGCACAGGACAAGAAGGATTGCGTTATAATGTAAACAATCGCCTGGCGACGCGACTGCTTCTCAGTGGATACATTTATTTCGGCCATGTAATCTTAGCCAATATACCAGGCCTGTGATCGATTGAGTGTACCTCGGATTGCCATGTCACCGACTCCGCGTGTTCGAAGACGACCGCAGGGTTTACTTACTTAGGCTTTTCCAGATGAGAACCGAGAGGTAGCGTCCTCCCCGGAAACAGAAGGGAACAGAAAAGGAACAGAAAAATATAATACAAAAGTAATTCCATGACTCAACGTTTCCTCTTCTTGGCCCCACGCGTCGAAGTAGCTCCCCGCACTGCACCTGCGCGTCCTCTCCGCCCAGCTTTTGGTGGTCTACCTCGCGTTGGTTTCGGCGATGCCTCAGCTGCTGATAATTATAAGATAAAAGTATTTAGTGGGTCTTAATGCAAAATTGATAACGCGGAATATTACCTGGTGAAGGGTCACCCATGTCCACATCCTCTTCCTCAGCGTACTCCGTACCCGCGTCTGTACCTGTGACCACGCTTTCTCTGGGTGTTTCTGGGACGCCCCCTTCGTCGCCACTCTCTAGTGTCAGTGCGCTACTATCGCTGTCCCCACCCACGAGCCCCGCTAAGTTGAGTTTACTTCGGGCGGTCTTGGTCCCTCTTTGCGACCTGTCCCGCGCCTGTTGGCAGAGGTAGATGCGACAGCCCGCGGACTAGGCGCAGCAGCGGGTATCAATATAGGCGCCGGTGATGTAGCAGGAGATGAAGGCAATGACGCTGTGGACCGTAAGCGCCGTTGAGCGATTATGGGCTCGAATTCCTCATACGGTAGCGAGAACTCTTCCCGGAAGAACGGATGCGCGGCGAGGTTTTCTGACGGCGACGGCGATCGAATCGACACGGGGAGGAATTAGACTTTCCGGAGAGGTATCCCTGCGCTTCGATATCCTGTGTCAAAAAACGGCGAGAACACTCGTTTATCCTCCTGCTTCAAATCGAAATGGAAACGGGCCGTCAGACGAAATGAGACTCACGATAGCATCCAACGCGTCGAGGTCGTAGCACTCTCGCAGCTTCTCCCAGATCGTCTCGACGTGCACGGAGCGGCCGGTGTCCTTCAGTATCGCGTTGCGAATGGCGAGGATATGGAAATAGCGGTGGATGCCGACGGGTCGTGCGCGCATGATCGACCGGAAGAATGAGATTTCGCCCTCGACTGAACTGAGAAACGCGTGCTCGTCGGCTCTCTCCCCTAGCATGGCTACTGTCATTGGGAAGAGGGTATAACAGCTGAAAGGCGAGGTTGAAAGAGTGTGGCCGTGAATAAGCCATGACTTGGCACGAGTCCATAGCATACGTGTTTGGCATCGGCTTTATATGCTAATATGTTCCATCCTCCTTGGACAAATTCCTCCACCAACCTCCACTGGCAGCTCATGTTCACAGCTAACATACTCAACTCATAATTTTGGTAAAATGCCGCCTGTATGATTATCATCTCAACTACATATTGCGCAGCCATTCAAACCGTACAGCCGGTGTCATCCACAGTAAAAGCGTAGAAACGACCCCAGGTGCTAACCTTTGGCTACCCTTTCAACTGGCAGTAGCTGGGGATGCACGCATTTTCACCCTGCCCGAGATCATCATCAACCCCGCGCAAATAATGGAAGTTGGTACCATCGATTATATGTTTCTATCATCTCATAGAAATGCCTCATCAATTGCTGGCCCATAACTTGCAGATGCTAGATCTGCGGCCAATCATCGCGCCTTTATTTTGATGCCCTCCTATGCACGGTGGTGGCTATTGCGTTATATTCTGATTACATCTGTCTAAATGCCAAATGCTTGCGGTCTCTATGGAACGCCATCCCTCCCAGACCATTGGTAAGACACTCGTCACTAGCGCTTAGGAAAGCATACAGTCCCTTTGTCCTGAAGGTTTGCACCGACCATATATACATACTTATATCTAGGCATACATGCGCGCGTACGCAGCCTTCGAAGGCTCCTTTGTCTTTCCAATACCGATATATGGCCAGAACTCGTGAAGAAGGACCGTTGCGTTTACAGATGTCCTGACAACTGCGCGATCGATTCTTTACATAAAAAGACACAATTCTGATGATACAAAACTCAAAATCTGACAGGTTGATATTGCTAGCATATCTGATTGGTCTCCTGGATGGATGCGACGCACTCATCATTGTGCCATCAAATTCTCAAACCACTTTCCTGACAAGGCCTGACAACAGGCTGAAGGCCCCGAGGCGGTTTCTGTCTAACCCAGGTCCACATATTCTGGACTCGTAAACGCCTTGCACTGAGCCACTCGGGCCTCAAAGCACCTCGACGTGTCTACTTTCTCTCAAGCTGTTCCTTTTTTGATTTTATTGAGCCTTGCTGCTGGAACTTCGCAGATGCCCGAAGACCCATATCCAGGTTGGTTGATATGCATATGTAATGCCGGACCATCTTTTCTCGAGGTCGGTAGGCTGTGATAAATCTATTTTTATCTACCACTGATATCTAATTTTAGATTGTTCACTTCGCCTCACTTCTCAAATCAATTTTTCGTGAACCGGGCAACGTAGGCTATCCCAAAAGCATTCTCTTTCGCTCAAATTTGATCTCCGGAGTCCCCAGAGGCACTTCTGTATCCTTTTTCTTTTTACATTTTTACATTTATTCTCACATGAGATCCCAAAGGAACGGTATACTAAAATCCTTCCCCAGTATAAAGGGCCGTCAGGGATACCCTCTATTCTTCATTCGTTCTTTCTTCTCTCTTCTTTACTTTTTGTCTTCAGACACCTGGCCAGGTCGCCTGTTTCTTTTCGCCTTTCGAACCAGATCAATCTTTATTCTTCCCTTACACTCTTTCTAAACTTCCAGGTTTGTGCAGATCTCTTGACTCCACAGTTATCCATTCCTGACCTATCTCACCTAGCCTTTTCCCCTGATTTGACATCAATTTCTTTTTTAAAATGTTCGCCAAACTTTTCAAAATTGCCGTCGCTTCTGCCGTCGCCGTCAGTGTCATGGCCACTCCCTTGCCAAAGTCCAGCAAGCTAGGTAAGTAGATACTTACGAATACTTAAAGCTATCGACTTATCTCGTTATCCCTTCTAGTTGCTCGTTCCATGTCGTTTAACAACTGGGGAGGATTCTCATCCTTGGACGGCTTCGATAACTTCTACGGATCGGATAACTTCTCTGGCCACATTTCCAGCCAGACAGTCATTGAACAGCAGGAAGAGGTCGTCTGCCACAGTGAATCCATCGAGATTATCCAACAACGTCTTTTGGTTCTCCAGGAGATGGCTAAGAGGTCAGTCCATCCTCTCCTTTCTCAGATTTCCAGGATAGTAACTGATGTTCCTTTTACGTCACTCCAGGATTATCACTGAACAGATCTGCGAGGTCGAAACCCAAACCATCGTCTTCGAGCAGTTCTCCTCCAGCCTCAGCGACTTCAGCGGTGATCTCTCCCGCAGCTCTGGCCGCCATGTTGGCTACGACAGCAACATCTCCAACCACTTCGGAGATATCCAGAACTCAGACGGCTCTCTCAGCAACTCTGACCTCGGATTCAGTGGCTCCGACTGCGGTAGCAGCACCATCGTCCCAAGCGGCTCTAACTGGAACGACCAGTCCTCTCCTTCTTCCGTCGGGAATGCCTTCAACGCTGCCAAGCTCGCCAGTACCAATTTCTCCTCTTAAGTAGATGCGAGATAATGTATTGGGCAGGATGGGATGAGTAATGTACAGATCATCCCTTTCTCGCCCTTGACGGACCGTTCAGTCAGATATACCGGACTCTTTTTTACTTGTACTTGCTTTGGCGCCATTTTATTTAGATTCTTGGGTGGACCTTCCTGAAGATACTGGTAGTAGTAGGAGTTTTAATCATTTTTCTGGTGATCAATACATTTGGCGATTATTTCACTTTTGGAGTTGATGGATAACGTCCACACAAACAACTCAGAACTCCGTTGAAAGCTTGAAGGTTGTGAAAGGCATAGAGGGTAGGAGGCGAGGAACTCAGAATCCACTACCTAGGGGCGCGATGATCACCCGAAGCCATTGGACTTCTATTCAAGACAGGGCAGTAAGATGTTTAATATATAAATCGCGGGCTGTTAATGATTGGCATTGGCCAAGTTCGGGGTCGAAATTCGCGCGATAGGCTGATAAATATACTACCGTCTTCTACATCCTTCATTTGTTTCATCGTTTGACATTAAAGTGGCATCAGAACTAGTTTGAAAATAGAGTTTCTTAACTCGAAGATCAACTTGTAGTTGGTGCCATCCATGGTGTATGATGCATAATAATGAATGATGCGCATATGAACACCTTTCGTCCCCTGATCTGTCTAGTAAGGCGACCACAGAGGATTCAGGACCAATATCTCATTCAGAGTATACACGAAATGGATAAAAGCTTTCCAGCAATTTTGCAACGCATGGAAACAAATGGCGTGGATTACAGAGGAAAGCTGTCGGGCCAGAGTAGACTGCTACTTTACTTGTGTGTGGGAAAATCTATAATAAATTTCTGGAATGATCTCGGCAGGCGCACAGCAAGGGGGGATTGGCAGTGTTCAGTGATTCGCCTAAAACTTTGACGAAAATCTTTGCTGTTTGTACCGTTATGACTCTCAGGACAGGATACTCGATCATTTCTCCTTAGGGTGTAAGTATTCCAATGAATTTCTCTCAGTGCACTGCGCTTACTTCTAATGGGAGTCTGTTGGCACAAACCCGATTTAATCAAGTCAGCATAGCGACTTTACCTTGAGCGCTCATCATCCCACCTACGTCTCGGTACACCCCCCTATCCGAGTTAGGGCTATGACAGCCATTCGTCACATCATGCGCCCTATGCCTCCTGTCTACTTCGAGGCAATTTATGGCTGACAGCGCTGGCACATTCAAACAGACATGACAACTGCTGAGAGGCAGCCCAAGCCGTGACACTGCCGCTCATGGTGACCCTCGGACCACCTATACACTGTGTCCCGGCTAGTCCAACATCTGATACAAACAGCGCCAGGGACCTATTTTCGTCTGGTCAATGGATCTGCACCAGTATGAATAATTGGCCAGAACTGTGCACTGAGTTATCTACAGTGGGCTAATATCAATCTTTTGGATTCTGTAACTGAGAATTCGACTTGATCAATGTCCTATCTCAACATGCTGCATGGAGAGCCTACGCATTCGCGCTTTCTATTTTTAGTCGACGACCTAAAACTAAAAATAGATGGATCATCTTCAACAACAAATTTATCTTCAACCGCTGGATCATAGGCAGTGTCATTCAATGACCTGTAATCCATCGGGAAATTCGACCTGTTTCAATATGACACTCTGTAGCGTGAATAGCAACTCGGCGCTGTAACGTCCCGTCCTACAGTATAAAAGGGTGAGCAGAAAGGCGAATGTTCTGCATCTCATTCACTCTTCACTCTTTCTTCTTTCGTTCTTTTGGCCGGGAGCCTAGTTCATTCTTTCGTCTTCAACTTCAAACTTTTACTTCCATCTCTTTTTTAAAAGCAGGTTTGTCATTTTCTAAACTAAGGAACCTTCCAAGATTCTAATTCTATTACAGTTTTTTAGTCCACCACCTTCATTCATTTAAAAATGTTCGCCAAGATCGCAAAAGTTGTCCTCGCCTCCGCCCTCATTGCAGGAGTTGCTGCTAAGCCCTTGCCCACCAACCGCCTTGGTATGTGTAATTCACAACTTCAATGTGACCTTTATGATTAACTGGATTCAATAGACGCTCGTGGTTCCCACTCCTTCGACAACTACGGAGGAATTTCTTCCTTCAACGGTTTCGATAACTTCTATGGCTCAGACAACTTCGTCGGCCACTTCTCCAGCGAGACTGTCGTTGAGCAAGACTCAGAGCTCGTCTGCCACAGCGAGTCCGTTGTGATCATCCAGCAACGCCTCCTCGTCCTCCAGGAGATGGCCAAGAGGTAAGCACTTCGTTGAGATAAGATCAAAGAGCATCCTGACTAACCGATTGGACTCTTCAGAATCATAACCGAGCAGATCTGCGAGGTTGAGACCCAGACTGTTGTCTTTGAACAGTTCCACGCCAGCCTCGGCTCCTTCAGCAGCGACCTCCGCCGCACCTCAGGCCACCAAGTCGGTTACGACAGGGGTATCTCCAGCCACTTCGGCGACATCGTCTCCTCTGACGACTCGCTGTCCACCGACGACTTCGGTTTCTCCGGCAGCTCCCTCGGAAGCCAATATGTTGTCCCATCCGGCTCCAACTGGAACCCCTCGACCTCTCCTGCCTCCGTCGGCGCTGCCTTCAGCGCTGCCAAGTCTGCGATCTAAAGCATTAACGATCTATAGACGGGCTGCCCGCGACGGACGACAAGCAATATTCCCCTTTCTCTTCGCAAGCTTGACGTCTGGGCATTTTTAATGATTTTTTGTGGACTTTTGAGCCGGGCATCATTATATAGTACTGCTCCGTGGTCGTAATAGTTTATTCCTTCGATTTTGGAGACCTTAGATTTTTTGAAATGTTATTTTTGAATGAGTGCAATACTGAGCTGAATTCAAATCTGTACAGCAAGCGACGAGGATATGATTCGACTTTGGGAACGCTTTCCGCCAAACCACGACCCGACATCCCAATACAATACAATGTGCCCGAGTACTTTGTTGCAGATAAGCATCAGAGTCAGCCAGCGCCTGGAGGGCCCATTCATGAACTCTTGAACCTCCCAACAGCCATAAAGGACACACATCATCAGCCGACCTCGTCGCACAGATCGCCCAAGGTCATCGCTCTCACAAGTGGCATGGTATGAGAATGTATGCATCCATCAATCAAGTTATAGCAACACATGGCCGGAGAGCGCTCTGGCAGGGCGATATTATACTAAAGCAAGTGCAGAACACATATAAAAAGAGAAATGATCAAATAGCAACACAATATGTACATCCACATCCATGTCAAAAATAGAAGTAAAAACCAAAACAATAGAAAGTGATGAAAACACTGGCAAGCCGATGGCATGAATGGCTGCTCCATTAATGAACGCAACCAAAAGGAAAAGGGGGTGAAAGATAGTATCGTCATGTAGATACGGGAAAGGAGAAATTAGAAATATCACGACTCAGGCTCGTGGCAACAAACATATGAGAAGTCCAGACATAGAAGAACACAGATCACTCTTGTCCAAACCCTTCTGTCTCTCTGAAAATAGAAATTTGCTAGTGAGTACGTCATTTTGGACATAAAAAAGGAGAAAACGCACTCAATAGCAAAGAGCAGTTTTGACTCCAAGCTTTCATAATCTTGGTAAGGCGGAAGATCCAATCTGTTGAAGCACGTATGGCTACGAGGTAGTCCTTGAGGGTCGCCCGACTTTTCGATCGTGAATCGACGTGGCCCGTCAGACCCTTGTAGATCTTTGAACCCGTTGACAGGCACTCGTGACGTGCCGGTTGCGAATTGCAGCAGTCTTGACTTGCGTTCTGCTGGCCACGACCGGATACATTGCCAAAACCATTCGATGACCTGGTCGGTCTTCTCGTAGCCGCGATAGTCGGTAAACTTCGTCCAATCATCCCTATATTAAAAATGTCAGATTGACATGAGCAATGAAACTGATGCAACAAGGACAAGCGTACATGTCAATTTCAGACATTCCTCCAATCAACAGCTCGAGCTCCCGTTCGTCGAACACGTTGACCAGGTCCCTAGGAATAAGCTCCAAAGACCTTCCATGAACGCGTCAAACTGCTCTTTGACACGCCTCGAGATTCTGTACGAAACCACCGCATCCACGTATTCTTTCTTGTTTGCTTCCGTAACTGGAATCTCCTCGCCGCCTGGCTTTAAGTCTATCGTGACCAATTCACCGAAACGCTCTTCCGTCGTCGTAAATGTCTCGTCCAGAACATCAGTGATGTCATTCTCCCTAACAAAAGATTTAGTCTTGTAAACCACGATAAGCAACCGGAAAGTTTACAGCATCCACACTAATGACCGATGGAGATCAGCATCGACGGCCTCCAAATCCGCCAGTGCCATATGTTTGCCCAAAATCATTTTATAGAAACTCGGGACGAAGTAAGCGTCGAGGAAACGGCGATGGAATATCGCAAGCCCAAGGCATCGGCCAATAAACTTGAAGTAGCTAAGATGGTCAGGATTAATGCCCGAAGCAGGATTGATCTGGAGAGTATAGTTGTCGTGGGTCGAGTACTCGAACAATCCATAGCTCGGGTTGAAGATTTCGTGTGATAACAGGAAGAACCATTCCCTGAGACAGAGTCAGATCGGTTTGTAGATATTCTATGTACCAACAAACTCACCTGGAGACACCACCGTAATCCAGACCATCTTCACCCTCAAAGTTGACCATCAGCCTCCGCTTGAGGTCTTCGCCAGTCAGCGCCATTACTGCGCCGTAACTGTCCTCCAATACTCGAGTACGTCTAACTTTGACCTCGCATTTCCCAGCCAAGACCCGCATCTTTGGCTGACTCCTGAAATAAACGACCTTTCTCCTATAGTCACGCTTGTACTGCGGAGCATTATCGTCGAGGTTAGGAGGAAGCCTAGGATCGTCCCAGGACGTCGTACGGGTATTATGGTCAACGAAATACACACGTCCGGTCGACGTCAGTCGCATTTCCCATCCCGATGGAAGCGGGCCAAGATTAGGGTTCGTCACAGGCCTAGATTCCGCGGCTGGAGTAGATTGTGCAGCGCGTCGGGGATCCGTCCATGTCGTCGTTCGCGTATGATGGTCAACAAAGTACGGCCGGCCTTCAGGCGTGCGACGTTCCTCCCAACCAAGAGGCAGGGGTATATCTGCGTAAGGTCCTGTCTGCGAGACAGGAGTACTAGCAGCCGGAGATGTCGCTGCAATAGAGGAGGCGGGATTCGTGCTGGGGGTTCGAGAAGGCCCTTGAGTGATTTGAGATGCCGGCCTGTTGGCTTGAGAGGGTTGGCTTGCGGTCGTCGGGCGATGCCATGTTGTTTGCCTCGTGTTATGATCGACATAATAAGTTCGGCCTTGTGGATCCGTCCTTCGCTCCCAACCGGCTGGCAAAGGGTTTCCAGCTTCGTCGTCGAAAAGGCGTGGGGCAGTGGGGCCAGATGAAGTGGCCGGTCGTGGATTCTCGTTCCTGTGCTGAGAGGCGAAAGGTGTATTTAAAGCAATGTGACTGGCCGAAGGCCGCAAAGAAGGTGTAGATAGGGTATTTTGTAGGGTCCTTGGATGCTCCTCTTGTACGACTGGTTGTGGTGTGGGATAGGGACTGGAGAGTCTCGGACGATCAATAGGAGTTTGAGTTGGCTGCGGTTGCGGGGCAGGTGGAATATTATTGGAAATTGGGATGGAGGGACGCTCTACAGTGATCGGAGCGGGTTGGGAATGCGCGGAAGGCGAGAAACTGAAAGATATCTTTCCAGATACAGGGAGGTTATTGCTCGTCATTGTCAGATCTTTCTGAACCACGCCTTACAAACCGAAACATTAGTCAGTAATCGGCAATATCAATAGCGTAATCACCTGTCTGGCCTGTAGCAAGCTGGAGAGCCTCTGCAGCTGTAATATTGTATACGCCCAAGAAACCTTCAAAGATGAGTAGTTTAAGGACGGCGACAGAAGATTAGGATATTTCAATGCAGACCTTGATCACGCTTCCTGAACTTTCTGTGGTCAAATATTTGAATGGCAATCACAGACGACTGTCGGACTTTGCTGAAATGCACGCTTTAGAAGCAAATTTTTGGGCGCAAACAGACAACGTAGCTCACACGTCAAAACCCTCATTCCAGGTGGGGTTCACAGAGCGCCTGGCAATGGCAGTAGTGCTGGTCTGTTCGCCATCAACGGTGAGCACGGCGAATGGATCCGGAAGACTGAGCAGTTCCCGCTTGACAAGACCACTGGCGCCGTAGACTTCGATGCAAAACAATAGTCGATGAATATCAGCAAATTGTGAGAGAAAGAGAACAACTCACGAGTTACTTTGATAAAGCGCTCGGGATCATTCAATCTTGGAGGTGATAGAGAATGAGAGTGAGTAGTTCATGGGAAACAAAAGGTACTAACCTGCTGGAGCTCGCCATGACGGCTGATGAGGAAGGATGGAGCGCTGGGGATTTCAACAGTGCGGACACTGGAAAAGGATGGAGTTGGGACTAGAGGCAAGACAGTTTGAAGGACTACAGTCAACTGTAACCACTGCGCTAAGGGAAGTCTCCGTGATCCACGTGCTTCTTTGCACAGCTTATTATTCTCAGTGACTGCTAGTGACAGTGACACAGTCACATCTCCATCTCTCCTTCCACTTGCACAGTGCCCAATGAATTACCCCTCTGGCCCAGCTCCATTGTCTGTATTGAGTAGCATTGGTCAGAAACAGGGTCCCTTTCATCGACAATTGTCACTGTTTAATCAATGCGTCCGAAACCCCGTCCCTATAAATCGGCCATGGCTTGGACATGTCGTTCAAATCCCTCTCTGGTTTTATTAATCATGTAAACTATACTTGCAAGCGATTTAAACATACAAATCTCAGCTCTGACTTGCGTTATGCTACCCGAAGCTACTCCCTTCTTGAATCGCACTTTGACTGTCAAAAACCCCACGCTTCACATATGGATCCTTCGCCCCCTCCAGAAAATTCGACATCCTGGCTTAAATAAAGCCTTCTCTCTCTCTTTCATCCACTTGATTTACTGCAGAAACAAATAGACGACCCCAGTCTCTGCACGACCGCTCGAAAGTATTTCCTTCTCATTCGCAAGATAAGCGCCCATCTCTTGAGCGGCGAGTCGTCGATGTCTAGAACAAAGCGCCTCACCAAAGCGTTAAATATATTCGAAATCACCTTCGAGAGCATCATCAAAAGCTCCAAAAAAAGTAACAAGCTTCTTGTCATTGAAAACGCAAGCCTGGCCTGTCAATACTTATCTGCTCTCGCCCAAAGACGAACTCCCACATTCCATCTAAGGGTCATGCAGACAGTGAATCCGGGCCATATCATTCCTCTGAAGGTCAAGCACGAGCCCATCTACAGTCCACTATTCTTCTGCCCGTTGACAAGGATCATCTTACCAGACCTGCCGGCCCGGGCCCACATTCTTTCAGAAATTCAGCGTTCTTTTTCCCTGTCGATCCCTGCCGACCACATACAGACGATATCATCATGCCCTTGCCGGAAGGCAATGAAGTTCAATATACCGTAGAAAATGGTCAAATACAGATTGCATCCTTTTACTCTCTCGTGTGTTTATTGACGTCAAAACAAGGCATTCAGGACCATGAATTATCTGATATCACCATGCGCTTTTTCTGAATTTGCTTCACCGTCCTCCTTTCTGGCGGCCTTGATAAAGAGATACAACAGTAAGTGCCCTCGTGATCTTTCAAGGCCACAACGACGTGTCTTGGAGAACAATCTCACTTTGATACGTATCCGAGTCTTCAAGACGATGCTGTTGTGGTTCGACCAATACTGGCTGGAGGAGGATAGAGTCGTTCTAAAAGAGCTCAGTCGTTTCGCCAGAAATTGTAAACCTAAGGACAGAATCTGCTCTAGACTCGAGGTGGCTATACAACTGAGATGAAGAGAAGAGATAAACCACTACCAAGCCTTCCAATTCATGCACGTACTAAAATTATCCGCACCTCTTCGACACCTTACCTTCAAAACGAGTCTTGACTCCCTTTTAGATACGTTCAGGCACTTTAACATGCCGATAGGTCGCGAAAAGTTGGTGCGACAGCTTATTCTCATTTTCTCCGCCAAGTTTAGGCAACTCCGGCACACCGACGCAGTGACAATATGGAAACTGGTACAGGACCCTCAACGAGCCTCAACGAGGTCCGCCATATTATGAGAAGGAAAGGAGCATGGAACAACCCTGATTCGCCATATGCGCACACATAGTGCTTACCGGGGAATTACTGAACGATATCAAACACCTCACGCACGGTCTATCTTTGTAGGTCTCACAATCCATCATCGTCGAGCCTGACGATTGTCAAGGGCGTACTGACATGATTAGTTTCTGGATACATGTCGCGTCGGTAAATTCACTCTAAATATCTTATCGTTGATGATAAATGCTCATTATACTGTAGCGTTGCATTGACCATCGCAATTACATTGCATCCCGGGGTATCATAGAAGCCATCGTCAATAATTTAGATATTACGCGTATGCAATGCACAACGAGAGTAAGTCTTCTTTTCGAATCATTTTTTACATATTTTTGCACTTTACTGACGTCCTTTTTCAAAAGCGTGTTGGCTCATTAGACTAGGAAATGTTAATTGGCCTCTGTCGTCGCCTTGGTGTAAATACAGATACCCTCTGGTTATCTATTTCTGGAAACCAATATCAAGGCTATACGCAGTATAACAAAGAGCTCAGAGATGAGCTCCAAAGTCTACCCACACTCCCTAATCGGTATGTCGTTCTTACAATGTATATGACCTCTGAAGTCCGCATTCTAATCCTTAATTTGAAAACACTACATCTTCTTAGTTGCAAGATATACTACGCAGCACGCCCCAATGAAGGTGTCATCGATGAAGAACAGAGGAAAGGACATGTATCTATCAGTGAGGACGGCACCCCATTTATGATCCGTATGGATTTTTACCGTTGTATGAGACATACGTTGCAAGGTACAAAATTCCGAATCATTTCTTCATTCATTCATTAACGTATGTCCGCAGTTTTGGAGAAATCATTACTGGAGTACAATTTTCAGAAAGACGACCATTTCACAAATTGGATTGAACGACAAATAGACGAACACCACAAACACACATAG
>JAJIRX010000101.1:0-32738 GCA_023853785.1 Psilocybe azurescens | reverse complement strand
AAGATGTATCCCTTTCCAGGAGGGCGAATTTCATTCCATTCGGCCCAGGCGCGAGTACCGCTCATGGCGTAGTGTTCCGGGTCGTCGTGGAAAGCCATATTGACATTACGTACTGGGATGGGTAGTTCCCTAGGCATGTCAGTACCGACATAGGCTTCGAAACTATCAGGGTACCGCATTGTGATGGGTGAGGAGAATCTTACTATAACTTGGGGTGTTGGAGAATAGACGGTCGTTTGCCATACAAGAACAGCGGCGTTGAGAATAATTGAAAGACATAAACCAGCCCCAAAGGCAACTGAAATGGCTGGCCGAAGCTTCTTGGAAAGTGTTAACGAGGAGTAATTCCAGGCCATAGTACAGCACAAAACGAGAAATGCAAGAACTTGAAATAGACTGGTGTCGTCGTGCAAGAGTCCACATCCGACATCGGATCTCTTTCTCTATGTTCTGATAGAATCACTGGTGTCACAGATTGATTTACCGGAATTATCCACCGTCAATAGGCCTGCGTCTTCGGAGAGTTTGTTGGCGTGGTTCTCGGATCCTGAACTTACGGCGAGTTCATACACGGAACTGGCCGTTAGGGGTGGGAATATAATATACATCCGTGAGATTTTGAAACTCAGCGCTAAGCCGGAGATGTACTGACCTTTGACTGACCTGCTACTTGCCTAGCCGTAAAGAATCCACACTCGCCATGAAAGCTCCGACTTTGCCATACTTTCTTTTCAATATTCTTTTACTCATTCAATCGCTGGCGCTTACTACTCCTATAGCTTACAAGTCTGCCAGCTGCGCCAAACTCAACCCTCGAATTGAATGGAGATCGCTGTCGGAAGTCCAACGGGAAAAATGGATATCGAGTGTCAAGGTGAGATTTTGCATTTACGATGTTCAGTGTAAATGCAGGATTTCCAATATCTCTTAGTGTCTTGGCTCGATCAAACATCGACGACTGTCCCACATAGCCCAAGACGTGCTATTGGACGGAAAACATTCTATTTACGATGATTTCTCGTATGCCCACAACGCCATGCAGAAGTCTGCCCATTCCAATCCGTACTTTCTTCCTTGGCGTAAGCATTTATCTGCCTCAATAATGCTGTGATGCTCAAATTATAGTTATGTAGATCGATGGTAAGTTCGCCATCGCCATATTGCATTCTCTATGGATTCCCATTGTGCTCGACTACAGGTTTTTGTATCTATTTGACACGGCCACACGCGAGATCTGTGGATACAAAGGACCCACTCCGTGATTCTTTTCTCTTTGGCATCGCTTTCTGGCTACTTATACCCGCCTTCGTTTAGATATTGGGACTGGTCACAAGGTAATCTGGTACAAATTGATTAAGCCATATAAACGGTCACTGAATCGATATTATAGACTCTGTATCCCTACTCGACTCTCCCGTGTTTGATTCATCGCCAAGTCATGGTCTCGGTGAATCGGGGATTGTTCAGAAGATCGTTACTGCACAATCACATCTGGAGCCCTTGTCGCTCCCTTCTTTTCACTTTCTTTTCCAATTCCCCACGTGCTTCGTCGCAATCTTTCCCTGAACACGTGGGCCGACTTAGGTGGGGTGCCCACAATCAAACAATTGGTGCTGAAACCGTGCATAATGTTACATCGAGCTTTGCTGGGGATTTTTTCGATTCCAGCACAAATTGGCATTAATGCACAACCATATACATAATTTCGTTGGAGGCGACCTGGCCGGCGTGTGCCCCAAGCCAATCTCCGAGGAGACATGTGAAGATAACGACTATGCTGGATATACACCAAATGGTCAGTGAGGCGCTACTAGTCTGATGGTGATGACTGATTAACATTTGTTGATGTTCTCTCGAACGCAGATCCCATTTTCTGTGAGTTCGATCGAACTTGTTCATGACCGTTCATGGCCTCCACCCATTGACGACGAGTACAGGGCTTCATCATGCACAGTTAGACCGCATCTGGAGCAATGTAAAGTTATTTTATTACTCTGATTATTTCTAGCCTTATCTATCGATATTATTAGTGGCAAGATTCTTTTTCTCAAAATTTTGACGTATGTGCTATATTGCTTTATAATTTTAATCTCAGAAATGTGACTGATCGTATATCCAGAGCTTTTCGGGAATCCCTGTAAACTCTACGAATCTTTCTGATCCCCGTTACGATCTAAACGCCTCAAGCATGCATACCATGGAGTTTGATCACCTAAGTGTTGGTATTAGAGTACATGAGGTCAGCACTTCTGATGCATTTTACGAATTCCAGTCTAAATGCAGTACTTCACAGACTTTCGATCATCGAAGTCCACCGTTTTGCTATACGTACGAATGATTTTGTTCTGGTGGAAATTTTACATTCCGCATTTGTAGGCCTATTTACAGCTAATTGCAAAACCCTAGGCACATTCCCAAAATATCGTGAATGCGCTGAGCTTTGTGCAAACAACCGCTTTTGGTATGGCACACGGGCAGGTGACGCAAGCCCATCCTGTTACCATCTCCGTCTTGTTACCATCTTCGTGACCCCACTCTCCTCCACTTAGCACGCCCTGTACCAGCTTCTCTAATAAACCTCTATACAAATCTATGCCCATAACCCCCTGAGCTCACAATGTCGACCCCCATAACTACAAGAACCCCTAACATAGAATGCTACGGTATACATACATAGGAAGCAACAACTCCATTTGCATGGCGCCCTCCCGACGTTGTGGGGCTTCGTTGCAGGTAGAAGGCATAATGACGCAGGATCTTCCCAAAAGCGGTTGTTTGTACAAAGCTCAGCGCATTCGCGATATTTTGGGAATGTGCCTAGGGTTTTTGCAATTAGCTGTATTTATCGGACGGTTTTCCCTTTGCCGTAGCATGAGGTTGGAACAAACAATTAAAATCTAATTATTGACTTCTCCTAAGATCATGCTGCAGGCTTCGTCTATTCTTAGATTTGAGATTCATATCATATGGACTAACGCGGTCTACCCCAGAGCGCGTTCATTTCGGACAGTAACTGAATCGTCGAGAATTCTGTGGCGAATTTCCATGTACACGGACCCGAACAGGTGTCACCGGGGCATCGGCCTTATGCGGTGAGAGTAATGGCATAAGAGTACTCGACCGTTAGCTCTTTGTTTCATACCATGATCAGTATGACCTCCATTAGTGCAGAGGAGCTCTCCAAATTTCTCCTTGTCCCCCAAAATGGCATGGAGTCTCAGGTAGCACAAGTCGCACATCGCCTGGAGATGATTGATGCGTGGGGAGGCATCGCAAATGAGTCACGCGTGCTGGAGCTTGGTTGTGGCCAAGGTGACTGCACGGTGGCTATCGCACATGCGGTTGGCAAGAACGGGTCTGTAGATGCCGTTGATCCCGCTCCACCAGGTTATGGTAAGTGATTACTCAAAAACCGCGCCCGAAGATACTGTCTTTGCTCAGTTATAATAATCTAGGATCTCCGTACACCGTCGGAGAGGCTCATGAGCATCTTTCAACTACTGATCTTGGACCACGCATCAACTGGATTCAAGCTGACCCTCTTCAGGTCCTTCCAAGCATTTCAACCGGTCCTAAATACGACATCGCCATATTGGCTCATTGTCTGTGGTACTTCTCCTCTGTCTCTGTCATTCACGAGACCTTCCGGCGGCTTGACACGCACTGCAAGCAGATATATGTAGCTGAATGGGCCCTCTCGTCTTCCCATCCAGCTGCAGAGCCGCATGTTCTTTCTGCACTTACACAAGCGTCGCTTGAGTGTCGAAAGCCTGAGAGCCAATCTAACGTTCGAACAGTGGTATCGCCGGCCGCGATTAAAAAGTTGGCGGAAGAAGCAGGGCTTAAATTTGTACGGGAAGGATATATTTCACCAAAGGAAGGGTTGCTCGATGGACGATGGGAGGTGGGTTCTGTTGCATCGGCAGGGTTTGTCAAGGAGGTTGAGGACATTGTCAAGGATGAAAGGGAGAGATCGGTAATCTTCGCTTTGAGAGATTCCATGTTGAGAAGCCTGGAGTGTGTGGAGGAGGGCGCAAAGGCGTCCGAAGTATGGACGTTTGGTGCGCTGTTTTCGAGAAGGCTTGACGTCTGAATGATGAAATGTCAACATGGTGGTTTGTATGTACTCCTATAGCAGAAATTAACAGGCATTCAGTGTGGGGTAAATCCTTTGGGATCGGACCGATCTTCAGAGCATAATAGTCTCCTACATGATGCATTATATTCGGACGATGATACGCAGATCTCCTCGCCGCACGGGTATAGTGATAATGCTTATGCATGTGTTGTTATATATGTGTATGAATATGCCTTGCCCGTAAATCCTGTCTACTCCATCTCCATGAACTACACACTATTACAGGTGACCGGTGTCCTCTGCATTGCAGTGGCCGCCTTCTATTCGAAAATCTTGACCTTCGATGGACCTATAACGATTCGCCTGGTGGTTCCAAAGACTGTCAATCTCGTTATCGAACACTCAGAACACAAGTACCTTCCTGAACATACACCCACAGGAACGATGGTTAAAACACCGTTATCCGTTATGCGCCCTTCACCTCCTCCCCAGCCTAAGAAGTCTGTCCTCGAATCCATTGCTTCATTGTCAAATTACGGAGACTATCAGGAAAAAGTCTTGGATCGCAAGAAGAGCCGTTTTAATAAAGTTCCATCCTCTCAGCGCGCATTAGTCGATTCCTTAGGTTATGAATCACACTTCTCCTTGGCCCAAGAGCAGATCCAGGTCAACGCTGTCCTCGCTCGCCGAATTGCACAGCACGGACGAGAGGTGTACGGATTTAGACACGGAGAAGAGCAGGGACTCGATCAGGATTTTAGTATTGTGGGAGAAGCGTTTGGCCATATGGTGAGGGATTGGACGGATATCGGGAAGACAGAGCGTGCAAAAATATTTCCCCCATTCTTCAAGGCCTCTCCACTCACCTCAGGGGGAACTCAAGGGGAAAAGAACGTCCTTGTCCCTGGATTTGGACTTGGGCGACTTGCTCACGAGATCGCAGAGCATGAAGGTGTGCAAACCGATCGCTTCCCACAGACACATCGTTTTTGATACAAATTTGCAATGTATTAGGTTATAAAGTCACCGCGAACGACATCGACTACACCGCGATTTTGACGTACAACTATCTTCTTAACCGCACCTCGACACCATACGAGCATACAGTTTACCCATTCTCGACATCCTGGGCCCAACAATTGCATACCTCCTCAAGATTCCAAGCTGTCCGCGCACCCGATTACATTCCGTCCTCGCAATCCAAAAGCAAACGTAAAACTCGTAGAAGGAGACTTCGTGGAAGCATTCTCCGCTTCTGACTACACCGAGAAGTTCGATGCTGTAGTCACCTTGTTCTTCATTGATGTCGGAGAGAATATTATTGACTTTTTAGCCCGGATCAAGTCCGTTCTGAAGCCAGGTGGTGTTTGGATAAATCTTGGGCGTGAGCTCTTTCCCTTCTCCGAGGCTGATCCATCATCTTAAAACATGCTTTTATGTGGATTCATAGCATTAAAGTGGGGTGGACATGCCCAACTGCAGCTCTCAGCGGACGAAGTATTGGAACTTGCGGATAAAATGGGATTCGACATAGATCAGTACTCGAGGCGGTCTATCGACGCCCTCTATGCTCATCAGCCGGATTCTTTACTCAAATATACATATGGTGCGCGATCTTTAAGATTTTGTTATACGCTGCTCTAATGCCCTATTCTTATCCCGGATTGCCTTAGTCGCTCAGTTCTGGTGCGCTACAAAGCGCCCATAACGTAGATTCTGCTGGCTAGCACTGTCATATACTGCATAGATTGAAATCAAAATGAAGTCATCCCTTGACTTGGAGAAATCCTATGAGTGTATTACTAATGTACCACCGGTTCAGGAAAAGAAGTTACGAGACTGGTGATGTGTTGCTCGAATGGTATTCTTGGGAATCAGGCATTGACATTGGCATTGGCCTACGAGAAAACATCTATCTGAGTGTAGCACGTCTAATTGACGCTTGATAATCATGAAAGAACAGAATAATTTACACACCTCTCCCATGCCTAAGTAGTCGGGGTAGACGTTGAGCCAATCCTTGCCTTGCAACCAATGATGTATCTCATTTCTACATACAAGGGATGGAAGATGATTAACGTGGTGACTGCCGTATAAGTAGATCAATGCTTCAGACGTCGATGCAGAAGATGGTAGAGCCATGCGTTGTTGACCGGAAGCAAGCCTTGAATGGCTGTGAGGCGGTCCCGAGGGTCATACCAAGCAGAAGAAACATATCGGACAACTATGGCCGCGTATATAAAATTTCCTGACGACGTTTTGACCAATTTGGCGATGTCCTCCTCAGATGGCCATGAATCCGGAAGATGAGCGCGCATAGCATGCGTCTTTCGTATATCTTGAAATGACTCTGTGAGATATATTTTAATATCATCATATGCCTGGTACGTTTCAACAAGTGAAAGCCGAAATGTCAGATTGTTTAGACTGGAGGCACTGGAAAATGGAATTGACAGATGATTCTCTGGTCGGCTAGAAATGAGAAATTTGAAAGGGAGAGTTGAGCGATGATGATGGAGTGCATCCGAGATGGTATTTAAGATGGTTATTTGACTGTCCGACCCTTTGCATTCGTCTAGGCCATCGATAATAAAGAGGTATGGAAGAGTAGTGCTAGATGTGAAGAGACCAGCATGAGATAACTGAAGAAGAGGGTCAAGGAGCAAAGCGCGGAATTGTGATTCGAAATTGAGTTGAAAGATAGCTGGATCATTGTTGATCGCTCCTTCGATTATTGGCCTAGATTGAGGTATGCGTAACCATATCTGATAAGCCAATGTTGCTACCAGCGCCTTTTTGTTATTTCGCTTGGGGTCTGACTCGGAGAAAGAGAAGCTTGCGAGAAGACCATTTGTTGCAAAGCAATGCTCTGCAAAAGTCTGAGAAATGGCCGACTTTCCTGCACCTGCTGGACCATACAGCCACAGAACGAATATATCCCATCCGACCTCTCCGATAAACCAATCCATGAGTTTCTGTAAAACTGCTGTACGAGTATTTGGATGGCACTTGGGTGGGTCAATTCTCAGGCTTGAGTTATGGAGCGCTCCCAAAGATGTAACCTCCATCAACCGGTCCATCGCTACAGGCATTGAATAGTCAGCGCTGCAGATGCCGAAGTGCATAACAACTGACATACCGCTCCCATTGGTACTGTACACGTTAAAATAGCTTGTAAATGTCCCACCAAATACTCTCACATTTCTCGCATTTCTGAACATGATGGTAGATATTAGAGGGAGTTAAGAATGAGAGCAGTGGTCAATGAAAGATATTAATAATATTTGGAAATGTTCTAGTTGGAGTCGAAGATAGTGGATGTTGTCCGTCAAAAGGGTGTGTGAAGACAGTTATATGAAGAGGTGAGAGTGCCTCCAGTGTTATACATGCGGTTCTTCCGCAGCATGTCACTCATTTCCTCCGGAGTGAAGGCTATCAGACATGGCAAATTGGTGTAGTTGGATATCAGGTTTCATAAATTCGGAATGTATGTGAATGGCATTTAGACGGGAATGATGTTTCCAAGTTCCGAGTTCAATCAGTACCCACTTATTCCTAGCGACATAGCCACCGTATTGCCTTCATTTGTTCTTAAGGTTTTACGACCAGCTCTATTGTCGCATCCCCAGACTAAGTATCAAGATATCAATGTCCCATATCAATGATGGTAATCTCAATACGGTTATTTACTCTGGCCAATTAGACACGGAAGCATACCTGGCCTTCTTGTGAATTCCGGGAGCTCCACAATGATGTTCTCCTGATGTTTAATGACTTGATGTCTGTGTCATGATTCGTTATACCAGGAGTGCCAGACCTCCACCAGGTCCAATCTACGATGATTTGAAATCTCACCACCATGTCTCCTTTAAATTTATTTGGTTTATACATATACTCTGGCTGTTCTACACTTGTACGTCTCTTCAATGATTTCGTCGTCGTCAAAAAGCTTAACAATTATCAAAGGCTCTTGTCATCAAATATTCGAGCGCTGTCCTTGTGTGTATCATCCACTTATGTCCTTCTGGAGATTTCAAGCTGAAACTGACTTTCTGAGTACCACCTGTGGGAGACTATTCCAGCGATCGAGGGTTTGATAGAGTTCCCTTTTCATGTTTGCTACGCTCACTCTTCATTTAGATGATCTATTCGATCAGAGAGTTGCCAGGGATATTGGTTCATTTCTGACCATAGTAAGGTGCCACATACGAGTAGTCCTCAGTGTCAAGTATCACTTATATGATACTCAAGCCTGCCTATATCGTGTTATCTAGATATCAAGAATGAACAGATGAGGTGGGAAACACGGTTCAGGAGTGTGCGTACTGTTGGGTGGCTATTTCCGGAAACCACGATGTCTTTCTTCCTCGGTCAAGTAGCAAGGTGTAGGACAGCTGGCAGAGGTATTAGACATAGATGTGAGTTCTGATCCCACTGATGGATTTGAATGTGCTTAATTAACAATTTTACAGACTGAAGAGTAGAACCAACTGGGTGACGATACTTTGAATCCGGTGAGCGGGTACATTTACAATTCCATCATCGGATATATTGATTGATTACTTCCACCATTAATTCTGGTCTGTAGATATTTGAGCTGAACCCTGCAGACATTTGGCGCCCTCCCTATATCATTCATTTGTCATTTCTGGTCAGAGTGTGTGTGGTCGGACATTCTCTGTTAAAGTGATTCTCTGTATCTGACTTGATTCTAAGCAGCTCACTTGTATATAAGTTCAGATTGATCCACCGAGATTTCCATAGGTATTACAGTGAAAGCAAGAGGTTGACAACATGATATTGAGATTCCTTCGCTTTGTTATTACGAGTAGATGTCAGAGAGAATGTAAGGTAGATAGTCGTTCGAAATGTCAATTTTCGATGGAATAGAAGTACAGGGAAAACACACCCAGTATTCCGGAACGTTCGTCAATTTTTGGCATGACCAGGACTTGAAAATCTCAATAAAGAATACTATACACCTTGAATTGAATGTTAGAGGTCAACATGGAGTATGTAATCGTGAAACATTCAATGAAAAGCATGTCGAGTCACTCAAGTCTGATTAAGCGCCTGGACGTCCTCCACATCGTCTTCACATATATTCACATTTACCCCTAGTTGATAGAGACTAAGATGACGAAGACATAAAGTGATTACTCCCAATTACTGATAACAATGAAAGAAACAAGGAATATTCGAAGAGACCTACCAATATCAACTCAGGATCTCGATGTCCCTGCTCCTCCATCCTCCTTTCGCCCTAGCTCGCGTTTCCAAATGACTTCACTTAAAGGACCATATATAACGCCATCATAATAGGAATACCCGATCAAGGGACCTGTCAGTACAGATGCAAAGGAGTAGTCCTGGTAATATCAACAGCAGTTTAGGACCTTGCCCGCTGTACTGCTGTACTGACCTTTGTGGTTCCATCCTTCCTGCAGACCGACCCCGAATCCAGCTAATATACAAGCACTCATTGCGACTTGGAAACTGAAGGAGGTAACCATTGTCAGTAACTATTGACATATGCTTCCTGTTGAGCATGTGAACTGACCTTTTTTTCCCCAATCCTTCCTGCAGACTGAACACCGAATTCATCTGCGGCTGCCCCATAATCTGCAAGCGCTCAGTGTGACTTGGAAAACTGAAGTCGGGTTGTAAGGAGGGCATTGGAATAGGAGGTGTCCTTTTTGTGCATTGGCTATGAGTATCTACATACTCTCGTTCGTCGAATATGAACACTGACCTTTGTTCTTCCCATGGATCCTACAGACAAAGTCCCAACTGCAGCAGTAACTACCCATGCATTCCATAAACGCCTAGTACAACGTGAACAAGGAAATGATATTGGGTTTTCAGAACAGGGTGAGATGAATCATTTTGACAATTGTTGGCCAGTACTGACCCATTATTCCCATCGAGGATAAAAACTGACCTTTGTTCTTTCATTCTGAGTCGCCGCAGGCTTACTTGCGTGCTACCCACTGTAGCTGTACGTGAGAGAGACTTTATAAGTATGCTGGCCGTCGGTGAACATGATGTGAGAACTTCAGGATTCGAGTGGATGGAGGGTAATGGCGGCAAGAATATAGTTGAACGATGTCCAAGGAAGGGAGATGGTGGGTGTTTGTATTTCCAATTTAAACTCTCATTCTTAGGCGCATACATGCTGTCGGAGGGGTTTTCCTGAAGATGCTGAGGCTTGGGTAGAAGGCAGGTGCAAATATACCAATCTGGTGAAAAGGGATGTCCGCTTGAGGGTCGGGAGGGACGTAAGAGAATCGATGGATAGTCGTGGTAGTAGCCAAAGTAGATTTCACTGCTAAATTTACGCCTCGCAAACTTTAAGCTTTAACTATGATGCGTGCGCGTGTTGTCCGTCAGACATCAAAGAATATAGGTCTCAAAAACCAATTACTCACACGACGATGGCTGTTGTAGCGGTCTGGGTGTCCCGCTACCATATAAGTCCACGGCCGCCCCAGGAAATATGTACTGGCGTAACGGGTGTGACGATCTGAGTGTTGTAACGTCGGTTGTGCCGTGTGCAATTCCGGCATGTTCCATTTTAGGCAGAAACGTTACAGCTGTGCCATTGACAACACACTGCCAGAGTCAATGCTCATTCGGTCCCTTACACCCAGCTCGATCTTCGCATTCAACCCAGAGTAAGTACCAAGCTATCGATATCTCAATGTCCCAAATTGGTAGTAATCTCGATACCGGTATTCAATCCAACCATGAACTCCAACCTGACCCTCTTGTGAGTTCTTCTTGAGGCCTCAGAACGCCATTCTTTCAGATTTCATTGACAAAACTAAAGTCGAAGCTTTGGAGGTGTGGCGATCCTTATAAATATCCTTTTCCTGAGGCAGGAGGGGATCCATGGAATACTGTTCTCGAACCTTATAGGAAGAACGACAGGATTCAGTGCGAAGCTTGGAAAGATGAAGTGCAGAACCTCCTGATTTTCGTGCGTCATTCGTTACAGTTGGTTCTCTGAATATCACTGAGTGCGTTTTGCTTAGGCTGGTTTATTTTCTGCTGTGGTTACCGCGTTTACAGTGGAATCTTACAAGAACCTCCAGCCAGACTCAAGCGACACGGTCGTATATCTCCTGAGCCGTCTGGTCGACAATGTCAATTCTGCGAATGTTTCCAACGCAGCCTTATCCCCTCCCGTGTTTGTAAGGTCTTCATCTGCCGTTCGCGTTAACATTCTCTGGTTCTTGAGTCTCGTTCTCAGTCTCACCACCGTTCTCGTCGGGATAGTGGGCCTCCAATGGATCCGAGAGCACCAGCAATACACTGATGAAATTGACACTCGGACATCATTATCCGTATTCCGAATGCGCTCTCAGGGCTTGAAGGAATGGTTCGTTCCTCAGATTTTCACCGGCCTTCCTTTGCTGCTACAATCTGCTTTATTCTTATTCCTGATTGGTTTAGTCGACTTCTTGTATTCTCTGGATCATACTGTCTCGGGATGGATAACCGTAGCAGTTGGGTTTGCTCTCCTCTTCCTAATATCGACCACAGCTCTTCCGACCTTGCAATTGTTTGTTCCCCATAATGGTAAACGAGTTACCCCTCCAACACAGTGCCCTTACCGATCTCCTCAGTCACGAATATTCATGATCATTGCAACGCGTCTGTATAACCTTCTGTGGCTCATAGATTTCTACCTACCCTTTACCCGGTTTCGAAAGATAAAGAGGCACTTCCCCGCTCGATTTGGACTGCAACGCGACTTCAAGAGCTGGATAGTCTTTGACGCATGGTGGCTTAATATCAGGGAGGCTCACAAAAGTTTCGGCACGCGCCCGTATTCGATGGCAGCTACAATCTATACGATACATTTTCAACTTGGCAAAATTCCATAACCTTACCCACAGAACTTGAGGCGGAAGCGTTGCTCAACACGCTTGATGAATACTCCTATAACGATGATGTGGTATTCGCTCTTTACCACTGCTTCTCCGAGGTGGCAAGGGTGCAATCGCCCACCCAATTTGAGCTGTTCCAACTATACTATATCCAAACCACGGGACTGCCATATCGCGAAACATATTGGCCATCACGTCTGATGACACCTTTTGACTCCAGTACACCTCGCTTGCTGCACCATGAGAATATGGTGTGGTTTCTACTTTCTCTAGGACGTAACGGGCATTCGAAAGAGTGGAGGCTTACATCGTTCCACACTTGATCGAGCTGAAATCCCGCATCACGGCGTACACGATGATAGCGTGTCGGCCTATAATGAAGGACGTGGACTTCCTGGATTACAGCCAAGAGCATATACATTTCGCATTAGGAAAACCAGACGGAAAATTCCTTGCCTACAGTGCTTTTGGTGAACCAAATTTCCGGTATCCGGTGTCTGAGGCGATGTACCAAGGTGAATTAATCTATTGCACATACGTTAGTCCGCTAGATAATGACTCTATTGTGCACAGAAACCCTTGCTCAGGTGTATCTGATATACAATAGATTCACCCGGAAAGTGGCAATGATTAACGACCCCACCAGACTCGATGAAACGACGTACAACCACATGATTTGCATCAAATTTTTGGACGTTCCGATATCGTTACTCACACACGATATGTGGGCACTGGATCGGAAGGTCTCACTCCATCCGGTGCTTTATCAAACTATCCAGTTCATCATCTTCACTTTGAATAGAGTCACTGCGGAGAACATGGAACGCCCACTCTTGTTTCTTTCTGCGTCCTACGTACTCAACAAGATCATGCAACCTTACGAAGGAGCCAAGGAGCACTATACGAGCAACATTTATTATCGAACTAAGAATCAATCGGATATTTTACCGTGGATTTTGCACACTCCCATTCGTTCGTTGATGGAGGCTCTGATACGATATTATGACCACTTTAAACCGACCAGGAGCTCTCCGTTCTCATTGCGACAGCTCTCGTATGAGCGTATTTTTCTCTGGGAGCTGGAACCAGGGCCGATTTATGAGTTTAAGCGCTACGTAGAAATCCCTCGTGATCCCATTTTAGATAGTTAGTCAGAACGTTTCTTCGTAGCTAAATACGTACTATACCTTTTCGATCAAGTTATAAGAGTGGGGTGAAGTAAAGATCATGAAATAGTGTGCTTACTATCAACGTGTTGCGGCACGCAAGGGGCAAGTCTGCTATCAGGCCTCCCGTTCTTCATTTATAGTCGAGCTTGTTAACGTCATATAATCCCTCTGATTGCATTTGGGTGCAGATATGGTATTTAATTCTGCTTCCAGCATGATCGTCCTAGGGCTCCCTGGACAATACTGCAACTAGCTGGGAGAATCTTCTTGTTCCTGATGCAGTTTAATCGAAAAGGACCAGCACGGTTTGAGAGAACTTCATTGACAGAGCCCCGTTTTTCCCGTACCCGTTTAGATATGGTTTCCCAGTCGACAACGTGTGATGTAGCATACGTGATAAATAATTGCTGACTTGTAATGAAACCCGATGATTAATATAAGGATTAATCTATTTGGCAACCCCTTTCCCGGTGCAACCCCGGTTTGCCCAATGCCAACACACATTTAAAAATCTCCTTGGTTGCTTCATTGCATTCGCTACGAATGATGTTTTTGCCGTTCCGGCGTGCAAAGTAGGGGATTTAAATATGACATTTCAACTACGAGTTTTTTAAGCAGGGCTGTCTGCCGCATTGAGATTTGAAGTTTGCATTGTAACGTATGCATAGTAGCCTACGCATGCGAATTTTTCGCTTGCAATCTTTACATCTGATTCGCTGTACCATGCTAGGTAGAGCCCTTTTATTTATTATTTACAGGGATCATCCATGGATTAATCTTCTACTGGCCACCCGAAGAGTGACCAATGACCAAAGAAGAATGGATAAATCCCGTGTTCGCAATGAAACAAGAATACTCTAATTGAAGTTCTTCTGCAACCCAAAAAGGCTTGAAGGCAATTTTACGAGCTTCTACATCACTTTCGCCAAATCGAGAAAGTCTTGGCGTTTTTACAGATCGTACATCTTCTGATGGTCATACCGCACGCAGGAGAAGAAACATTTGAAGCACCAGATAAAGCAAAGAAAGAAGTTAATTTATCCATCAAGATATTTTCGACGGCTGAATGTCGTATCTTCGATTTAGGTTACATGACATGAACGACGAGATTTTCAGGGTTTTTACTAATGGCTCTGGGGATTTATTTGTCTTCCATGACAAGTTTAGGTGATATGGGGTAACAGGCCACAGCGGATCATCAGATGACGACGGCTGTAAAGATGATACATACAGAAATGTGAGAGCAATGTTCCAAAAAATCATGAATTGAGGAGGCGAAACAAAATCAGAAAGCACCGTTATCCCAAGTGCGAGCATTGTATAGGACTCTCAGAGTGCTCGGTATGGACCAGATCTGGCGCACATAAATGATGGATTCAGCGAAGTTAATCCTCTAGACAGAAGGGTACTATATAGCTTGTGCTTCGATGGTTAATCTTTGTATTTGGTCCACAGATCACTATATCCTCACGATTAAATCTTCCCGTTCGTGGATACCAGCTTTACACTTATTGCATTCTTCTCTTCACCTGACTTTTTTTTGCGGATAGGCTGTAATAAGCGACATGCCACAGTCCTAACGGTATTATTGTTCGCCCATCCACCATAGTCGCTGACTGCAGTCATGCTCACATACTTAGCCCGTGAATTAGGGTAATGACAATTGTGAAAAATATACTTGCCTATTTATCTCCATGATTGCAGAGTGCTGAATGATCTCTCCGGCCAACTTCGACCTCATGCGACCATCGACTTCAAATTTGCCACAATTGCCTTTTGTGGACTTGACTTGTGTCGGCGTTCTCGAAATATACACATGTATCATGCGAGAGGACTGCGAGCTACGGCCCAGCAAGACTCGTCAAAAGCGTACCAGAGCGTACCTTATTGGCTCCTGAATTTCGAATTGAAAGGCGACATATCTCTGGCGCAATAAACCGTTACAATTACATATGTCTGATTGCACGAGCCATTTTAACTCATACAGTCTCTGTGGCTTCCCTGAGAGTACTTCTCTACTGAGACCAGGCACCGAAGACTCCTGGGTCAGAGATGAGATGCATTTTGAAGATTCAAAGCACATACCAAAGTTTCACAGTAGTTCATTTCTCACAACGTCATCTCGCCAGTCCTCGTCCTATTGACCATAGCAACCTAGGTAAATCCTGGCGTTCTAAAGTAATGGTGCTTTCTATATTGCCCAGTAGACTTCTTAGTGTTCCTTGGTGTTGACATATTGGTCTACGTGTATGATTTCTGGCTTAATATAGGTAAGAACGCTTTGCTATGCCAGTGCCTGGCATGCTGTAATGGTGAGCTGTGCTTGGCGCTCGGCGCTTTCAAAATTCTCATAGACCATCAAAAAGTCAGCGGATCACGTGGGCTTAGACATTTTGGCATTGGCAGAGAGCAAGCTCCCTAATTATTCGCACGCTATTATACGTACCGAAAAGCCGCGTCACTGAATTATTGACCTCTTACAATTCTCTCACACACCGAACAGACTGAGAAAGGTTGCAGACCGGGAAGGGTAATTTCGTAATGTCGAGCAGAGCACATCCCTCTGCTGATATAGAGAAACCTATTATAAGACGGTCCCAGGGAGCCTGCGCGGAATGCAGAAGAAAAAGGAGTGAGTATACTTTAGCCGTACGATCTCCATGGTGTTTGATCGTCAATTCTGTTTCTGTAGTCAGGTGTAAGGCACAGTCTTTTCTTGGAGGTATTGTTACTCTTTTGAACATGATGCTTCCAGGCGACAGCGCGAAAAGGCCTGGAAATAAATGCACAAATTGTGAGCTTGCCAATATCGAATGTAACTCCGTTGTACCACAGGTATTGTGGTCTATCGCTACCGGTGGTTGTGGCTTTGACGATGTTGTTTACAGAGGTCTCAAATACAAAAACAACAAGAGTATGAAGGAAATATTCTCAACTTCGGTTGTTACTCATTTGCTCCCTTGTAGTTATATTCGAATTCTGGAAGCAAGGATAAAGAGGTTAGAAGGATATATTCAGGCGGTAAATGAATTCCAACCTTGTGCTAGACTGCTTGCTTAACGGTGAAACAGCTTTTCCCAAACGAAGATGTGGATTACATTATCAGCAAGCCTCCGCCGTTTACTGATGGGCAAGCTCATGGCCCTCCCGTTCATAGCGCCGCAGTGCTTATGTCCTCGAAAAACCCCATCATTAATGAAACATCTTCTCCAACGAGACCAGAAGACTTCCTGGAAATATCAGAGGCAGATGATATCGGTCATGTAATATTAGCAGAGCAGATTGAACGAATCTCTTTAAATCCAACTACAGCGAAACGGTTCCTTGGCCAGGCAAGGTAGGCTCTTCATTTGAAGAGCAGGCAATCTGACTAAGTGAATATAGCCCGATCATGGCTGCTCAGCAAGCTTCGGCTTTGAGGAGCCAACTCGCAGGTGTACCAGATACTGGATGGGATCTGAAGCATTTTAGACGACCCTTGTTCTGGATTATGAGTCCGGTGCGTATCTGTAGGCATGCTCAAACAACATGATGTTGACCAGGTGTTCTTCAGTGGGAGTTGGAATATGTAACCTCCCCGAAACGACTTATGTCTTTCCTGATTTCGATCTTCTCCTAAGCTTGGTGACTATTTACTTCGAGAAAATTAACACCTTGCTTCCAATTCTTCACGAGCCAACCTTCATGGAAGCACTTATGTCTTGGAAACATTATCGGGATCAATCATTTGGAATGACCATTCTCTTAGTTTGCGCCAATGCATCTAGATACTCGACAGATCCTCGTGTTTGCTATTCTCCGGATCATCAGAAGCCAGCTATGTCTGCCGGGTGGCATTATTTCTCCCAGATACCGATACACCGGAAGATAATGCTTTACACTGCTACTGTTTACGATCTGCAGTACTACTCGGTACGTTGACCACTCCTTTCGTCGTACGATCTATCTGATTATCGTGAATTTAGCTCGCTGCGATATATCTGAGTGGTACATCCTTGTGCCCTGTATCTTGTAATCTTGTCGGTATTGGACTGCGCTACGCCATTGAGTTGGGCGCACACCGTCGGAAGGGAAAAACTCAGCCTTCTGCCGATGCTGAGCTGTTGAAACGGGCCTTTTGGTTCGCCAATTGTAGCCTCCATAATCGGTTTGAGTTCACTCATCGATAACCTAGGGCATTGTTCTGCTTGGATTCCATCGTCAATTCGTTCCATGGTCGGCCTTCCGGAATCTCCCACGAATCGTGAGTCGCCTAACCGAGGTCAATTGCACACTAATGTACGGCTAACCAATGGTGTGACATTCTTAGATTTGATATTGAGTATCCAATTGAGTGCGATGACGAATACTGGGAAGACGAGGATCCAGAGAAAGCTTTCAAACAACCTCCCGGAAAGCCTTGTGTGATCTCCAACTTTGTTTATCTCATTAAATTATGCGAAATACTCGGTTTTGCATCAAGGACGCTCTATTGCACGAAGAAATCGAGAATTCTTTCGGGATATTTTGGAAACGATTGGGACATGCGAATGGTGGCAGAGCTCGACTCGTCACTAAACAAATGGAAGGCTTCCCTCCCGCCGTATTGTGAACTATGTATATATTATCCTGTCGCCGAATGACGCTGATCTTTCTGTAGTGCTCTGGGATCCTGACAGAGAAAATTCGGTATTCTTCCAACAAACTGCCAATCTTCACGCAACTTTCTTCTATGTACAAATTCTAGTCCATCGCCCATTCTTGACCAAGCAGTCCTCTTTGTCGTTTTCGTCACTTGCCATGTGTACAAACGCTGCTAGATCATGCGCCCATATCCAGGAGGCGGCGATGGCGAGAGACCGTGTAGTCCTCCCCATAACTGTAGTTCGTTGTTCCTGTCATACTTTTAATTGCTTATTTTTGACCATGTTGGACAAAAGTATAATGCGTTTACTGCGGGCATTATCATAGTTCTGTGTCTATGGGGTAGCCAGCGCCCTGGTTATGTTGGCGACCTTAAAAAGAGAAGGACAACCTTCTAAAATGTGTCAAGATTCTGGGAGAATGCGAGTTAATGTGCGATTTCCTATAATATTTTCCACAGATTTATTTCTCATTAATCGTAATGTCGTAGATGGCATAGTGCTGGTGCATTTCGGTAAGGGTTTTACCTTATCCATGTGATTGATCGTTTCTGTGGCTTATATTTATGAAACGCAGTGATATTCTCTGTGAAGCTGGTGCAATTAGTCAATATGACGAACCTGCACTTCAGACGCAAAGTTTCACGATGGAAAACGCCAGCCAAACAAACTCGTCGGCCCATGACATTTTCGAACATCACTTCCTTTCCCCGCCCACAGAGGACACATCTTCAAACACTAATTGGGATCTTTATAGACTGCTCCTGACGGAGATGGGCCATCGTGAGGTGCTACCGGCCACTGAGAGTACTAGCGCCAATATTCAGGTTGCAGCTCCCAACGCTGCCCAGTTGCCTGAGCCTGCGAATGTTAACGATGCATTTACATTCTGGACCGATGCTTCCACTGCGTTTAGCTGGTGAACTATTGTCATCCCGTTGTCCATCTAACGTGGTTACTCAAATATCATTCTATCTAGCTTCGAAGAGTGGGGCTCGTATGTGCGAGACGCAATTTAAGACGTATTTTTCTCTGGGAGCTGGAACCAGGGCCGATTTATGAGTTTAAGCGCTACGTAGAAATTCCTCGCGATCCTATTTTAGATAGTTAATCAGAACGTTTCCTCGTAGCTAAATATGTACTATACGTTTTCGATCAAGTCATGAGAGTGGGGGTGGAGTAAAGATCATGAAACAGTGTGCTTACTATCAACATGTCGCGGCACGCAAGGGGCAAGTCTGCCACAAGGCTTCCTCATCCTCATCCTTCATTTATAGCCAAGCTATGTTAGCGCCATAGTGTATACTCCCCCTGATCCTGTTCAGGTGCGAATATTGTATTGAACTTTGCTTCCAGCGTGATCGTCCTAGGGACTCCCTGGGCAATACTGAAACTAGCTGGGAGAATCTCCTTGTTCTCGATGCAGTGTAATCGAAATAAACCAGCACTGTTGGAGAGATCTTGATCTACCGAGCCCCATTTCCCCGTACCCGTTTAGATGTGGTCTCCTAGTCGACAACGTGTGATGTAGCATATGAGACAATAATTGCTGAATTGTAATGAAACCTGACGATTAAAATAAACAGAATTAATATGTAACACAACTCAGCTAGAACTGGAATGGCTGTGTCATCCCTCCCGCATCAGCCCAAGAAAAGTATAGACCCACTCTCTGCGATTCTTCCTTCTATGCATTTCTCCCGTTGAAGTACCTTCTCCAAGCAACAATGTAACGCCAACTAGTCGTTTTCTTATTTAAAAACTCGGGTTGCATCACGGGAAAGAGGGGTTGCCAAAAGATTAATCCTTAAAATAAACAGGACTAATAACACAACTTGGCTAGAATGGGACATCTCTGGAATGGCCTTGTCATCCCTCGCCGCATCAGCCCAAGAAAAGTATAGACCCACTCTCCGCGATTCCTCCTTCCTTCTATGGATTTCTCTTATTGAGGCACCTTCTTCAGCCAACAATGTAGCGACAGCCAGTCGTTTTCACGCCACCCCTCGGCAGTTGGCACGGAGGATAAGTGATAGCTCTCGGAAGACGGAATACAGCTGAGTGGCCTTCTCTTCTATTCTAGCGTGGTTGGTTTCTGAAATACTTCACACATGATATTATACGATCGATGAGACCATTATCCCTACAAATGCATTTGTAAACGATCAGTACTTTTTAACATCTGTGGTCCAGGCCGCAGATTCGAAGCCGGTCCTAGAAACTGCATGCCGCGAAGATATGAGAGTGAAGAGATACGAATCTGACTCCTTGATTCTAATTAATACTCAGCTCTTTGTTACGGTGAATGCACGAGACCTTGCAACGTGGTATGTCTGTTAAAATTACCTTTCACTTATGTTATGGAAGGCCTGGCTCTCAGTTTCGAGTAAACTTGAGCTCAGTTATTTGTGAACAGGCATTCGTCACCCGTTTGGCTCGGATTTCTTCTTGAGGTCTCAGTGAAAGTTTAAATGCCTTCAGCTACTCCAGCCCTGAGGCCTGCACCGTTGCTTTCACAAGTACATGATGATATTCGTACCTTTTCTATTGACACTAAATACTGCTTCATGACTTCTACAAGGCACCACTGTTCTAGTTTGTCCACAGACTCGACCTCCCTTGATTGCACGGCGTCCATCTATTTTGAGGCCTCAGTCAGCACTCCGCAGACTATTCTCGGGCAGAAAGTAGATGGCAACCACGACGCATGTGGGAACCTGGCCTGATCTTTCAACCATGTACGCTATTTTTAGACGGACACGGCATGAGTGCTCCGTGCGGCCAGTTGCCAGCCGAACATCCCCAAAGAGTAGAATGTCTGTTATCTGGTAGTCAGACATCTTCTCAAATCAGAGGCTGCATTTATGATATTATGACACGAGAAATTCTGTACACTTTTACTGACTCTTTTTTTTTGCGTCAATGGAAGTAGATTTGTTTCCCTTGAGAAGACTTATTGCTGTGATGCCGATGCCGAAGGGCAGTGCTGTTGATCCGATTGCTTGCTGACTTATGATCATTGTGACAATCTAAAAATAGGCTGTGGCGTTTACATCGGCCTTGGACATCCGGCATGGATCTGGCATGGAGGGAATCCGCGTGAGGTCAAATCAAGCACGGCGCTGTTTTGTTCTCTCACTCTTCTTTTCTTCCTCTTTTCTTTTAGGCTCGTGTACGATTTTGTTCAGGCCTTGTTATGCTCTCGCCACGACTTTCAGTTGCGGCTCTATTGCTGGGGTCTTCGACTGTCCTAGCAGGCACCGCTGGTTCGTTTGCCCAGGGAGGTAGTACGCTCGTCAGTGCGCTGTTGGTAAGCTAGCTACCAGATGATTCCGCTTTCTCCATATCATGCTGAACAACGCGAAGATGTTTCTGGGGAATGAAGAAACAGTCTACATTATCGATAAGGCGGAGGGCAATGCGGCCCAAGTTGCGGGTCATCCAGCATGGGGAGCGAAGTGGTGAGATTGTGCACGTATTAATCGAGCTTTACCTCCGGCTTGACGTATTCTCCAGGGATATAGCGACTCAGCAGGCGGAGGTCATGGATATTCGATCCAATACCTTTTGTTCGTCTGGAATGCACTTACCGAACGGTTCATTCATCAATTTGGGTGGAAACGACGGTATCACAATAAATGGGGCCCCTGGTTCTCAGAGAAATCCTGACGGAACGGGGCAATGGGATGCAACATACCAAGATTTTGATGGACGAAAATCAATCCGTGTACTCAATCCCTGTGGATCTACCGACGATATAACCTCTCCACAGTGTAGTTGGTATGATGATTCTACAGTCCTGGCGATGAAGTCTGGGAGATGGTATGCTGCCTTGGAGCCAACAGGAGATGGTACTATCGTCATTCTCGGCGGATTCACCGCGGGCGGATACGTTAATCGCGAATTCCCGGTCAGGGATCCTGTCACTCAGAGCGGTCAAGCACAGAGCACCTACGAGTACTATCCTGCAAAGGACGTAGCCCCTCCCCTTGTCAATTTCCTCGTAAATGCGGGAGGATTAAACGCGTATGCACACATGTTTTTGATGCCTTCAGGAAACATTTTCGTCCAAGCAAACCGTTCTACAAGTATGTCTATACAATTTTTATGAAAAATTTGCGAGTGCTGATTCTACTTGCCAAGTGCTGTGGGATCACACGACGAATAGCGAGTTCCCTTTACCAGATATGCCTAACGGGGTTGTGAGAGTATATCCGGCTTCGGGTGGTGCTGCCATGCTTCCCCTCACCCCAGCTAACAATTATACACCGACCATCCTTTTCTGCGGAGGCTCCACTATGGCAGACGATGCCTACGGTAGCTACGGGGGTCCGCAAGTTGAGACTTGGAACGTTCCAGCCTCAAATGACTGTCAACGCATTACACCCGAGCCACAGGACAACTCCCCACCAGTGTATGTAGCGGATGATAACATGCTCGAAACGCGTACCATGGGCCAATTCGTTATCCTCCCTGACGGAACGCTGCTGATGATCAATGGAGGCCTGAACGGTACTGCTGGGTACGTCAACGCGACAACCGATCTTTTCATTACAGAAACACCCTTTGGGCCCTCGCTCGCCTCTGGTCCCGTCTCTACGCCAGCTATATACAACCCGAATGCGGCGCCGGGCAGCAGGTGGTCTAATCAGGGACTATCTGAATCAAAGATTCCACGGTTGTATCATTCGTCTGCCATCCTTCTCCCAGATGCTTCCGTCCTCGTCGCCGGCTCGAATCCCAATGCTGACGTCAACCTGACTACCGTATTCCCTACCGAATACCGTGCCGAGATCTTCTACCCCTTTATTTCAGCGCTAGCATCCGTCCAGCACCTACGGGAATGCCAAAGACACTATCATACGGCGGCGACCCATTCGATATCACGATCCCATCAACATCATACACTGGTTCATCGAATGATGCCGCGGATAACACGACAGTAGTCATCATCCGCGGCGGTTTCACGACGCACGGCATGAACATGGGTCAAAGGTTCATGCAGCTCAACAACACGTACACGGTGAACAAGGACGGGTCGATCACCTTGCATGTTTCCCAGCCTCCTCCGATCCCGAACATCTTCCAGCCTGGGCCTGCTTTCATGTATGTCAATATCCACGGGATACCGAGCAATGGCTCGTATCTCATCATCGGCAGTGGGCAGATAGGTCTACAGCCGACTGCGCCACCGAGTGTCCTTCCAGCTAGCGTTCGCCTTGATTCCGCAGTGGGAGGTACCGGTACCGGGAACAACGGCACGTCGACGGATTCCAACTCTCCACCGGGAGGCGACAAGAAGTCCTCGAATCTGGGGGTCATTATTGGCGCGATCGCGGCCGGCGTAGCAGTGGTTGCCATTCTCGGTGCACTCATCGCAGTCTTCCTCGCTCGTCGCAGACGCGCCGCCGCGCGGCTCCCCCAGCAAAGAATACCCACTCTCGACAGCCGGTGCTGGGTGGACGTCGCATAACACGGAATCGAGCGTTTTCGTCCCGCTCGCGCAGGCTAAGTACGATGATACATGGGATCCACGGACGTCGTCCATCAATGCACCGTATATGGACGAACATCGAGCGACGTCGTCGATAGGGAGCGGGAGCCAGGTGTTTGGCGAGTATGATCCATACTCTGGGCAGCCTGCGCAGTCGCACGCGTTACCTCCGCAACCTGGATATCAGACTCCGCCCTCGGGCTTCCGATGATTCTTCTCCATTCTGGTTCTTCTCTACGTCTCAGAAGAATAAGAACTTGTGCAAAAATGTATTTAATGAATGACGGCCACGGACTTCTCTCTTCATTATTGACTGACCTGACTGACTGACTGACTTGGACTAGACCTTAGCTATAGCCTATACATATATCTCGTCTTTCTCTCATTTCATCACCTCCGTTACATATTAGTAGTACATAGTCACGCTCTTTCTGATCACCATACCCCTCGCACTACAATGCACTGGATTTCAAAGTATAGGCATTGGTCGTATACGTCTTTCTTTGCTTGTCTAATTATACATACTTGATATGGACTAGATACTACTTATACACTCAAGCCTGTACGTGCTAGCCTATGCGCAACTAAGACTGCTCATTACTGTACTTGCGTTCAAGGCACTTTCCTTGAATCTGAACGGTCGAGAATCGAAAAGATGGAGTACATTGTTGGTTGTTTGATTATATGATCTGTAGATGTCATACATCTGTGGGTA
Source organism: Psilocybe azurescens (assembly GCA_023853785.1). NCBI lineage: Eukaryota > Fungi > Basidiomycota > Agaricomycetes > Agaricales > Agrocybaceae > Psilocybe > Psilocybe azurescens. The sequence continues at coordinate 8,768 of JAJIRX010000101.1, read as the reverse complement.
CCTGAGACTGTCACGAAAAAATCAATCAGCGCGTTATGTGCGCGTCGCCAACGCGTTGCCACAACTGTTGAAGTCATACTGTGGGAACATCTTCGAACTACAGGCACGTGTTGACATGTTTTCTTTGTATTTTCTCTTTCTTGTTGTCTTCTGTCATGCGGCCTTTTCTCGCCGTTTTCGTTGCGTTTTTCTGACACTAACTTGTCTTCCAGGTACTAGCACGGCTCTCAGTCCCTACACATTACTATTCCGCGTGCGATTGATTCCTCTGAGTCGTGTCCGATTATTTGGAGAAGCATGAACAGAGAGATCGATTCATTCGTACAGGTTTCCTGCTCTCAGGAGTTGGAAACGCGTGGGACAAAATGTTTCTCTCACTCGCCTGGTCAAACCGTTAATATAGATTAAGGGTGGGTGCTGGGCTGACTAGTTGACCAGCAACCCTCGTTCGTTCACTGTAAACGCATCCGGAATCCATGGTTGAGTACAGTATCGTGTTCCCTGTGGTAACTCTCCTTGTTGTATGGAAATTTGTGGTCCGAAATCGCAAGGTACGTCTATCCTCGTTTTATCTTTCAAAACATCTCACCTTTCTCAGTAGCTAGACCACATCCCTACTGTTGGATATTCGGACCTCTCTTCAATCTTGTTATTTATCTCCTCCATCAAATGTATAAAGGGCTTGGTAAGATTGTCGAAGAGGAGCAAGCTTCTACCTTTGAACCGAAAGCCCTGGACCTACAACGTCTACTAGTACCCTAACTCGTTATTCAAAATTTCCATGTTGAATGGCTTGCCTGTGGCGCTGAATGAGACGCAGATATTCGTCGTACCAATGATAAGCAGATGCATTTAATGCACGGAATGACCACCATTACTGAGCTATGTGAAGATGCAAGATGTTTTCTGGGCGTCTTTGAGTTGTTAACAACTTTTTGAAATTACTGCGGAATCTGCAGCTTAAATACACGTTAGGAAAGCAGATTTTGAGTGATCCGTACATAATCAGAAAGGCCGAATAAACATCGGGGCACGATTTCAAGATATTTTCGACGAAATTTCTCGTGCCTATTCGGTCTATCGGGGAATGGTGAGCTTCAAAAAGGACTTATTCTTTCCATTTTCCGTTAAGCTTCCTTTTGAAATTTTAAGAGGGGACCGCCTTCAAAGCATATGGCCTCCAAGTTGGCATTATACACAGGGTTTCTGCTCAATATTTCCATGGGCAACAACTACTTATGTGCGTCTTCACGGTCTTTTCTGGATCATATTGGAATGAATTGACGCCCGATAATGATCCACAGCTTTTGAAAACATGCGATCGAGCTACCGTGGAAATGTCCAGAGGAAAGCTTTGAGAATACTTCCGATTATTGTGAGGCCGTACGTTGTCCTCAACTTTTTCGTCCTAAAATGAACCTGACTGAAGGGCTCATATCAACAGTCTGGGAGCTAAATTTCTCACCAATATGCACGCAATGAGAGCAAAATGGAGAATATCTTCGACTAATCATCAGTGCAAGGCTCGAGCAGGAAAGAATAAATGGATCGGAGTGGTCGGGTAGGCCGATACGTCGGATGAAGCATTGTCCTTGCCTAATCAGATTTGACGTTCCTTGATGCAGAATGATTTTATCTTTGGCTTATAGATGGCGCTCGAGCATCTGGCGAAGGCATCTCAGCTGAGGACATAAGCACGAGGATCATCTTTACCAGCTTTGCCGCTATTTATATCTCATCTGCGATATTTATCTAAATTCATTTCTATATCGCGCCTCAGTCTTACCAACATTGATTGCAGACTATGACAACCGCGTTGTATCAACTGTCCTTGAATGAAATCAGGGAAGAAGTGAGGGTGTGGTAAAATATATGGGCGGTCTAAGGCGTCCCTAGGCAAGATGCATAAGCTGGACAGTTATTTGCGCGAATTGCAACGGCTCCACTTTATGAACCGATGTAGTCCACCATCTCCACATCCTCTGACACCATACAGTTACCATGGGCAGTGTCACCCTGATGGAGTCGTTTTCTCAGATGGTACCGTCCTCCTCAAGAATACCACAATCACGGTCAACGTCTATTCGCGACATAATGACGAAAATATCTATCCTAATGCCCGTACCCTAGCTTCGGACATGAACGATCTGCCATCATACTGTACTTACAGTGGCCAAACCCAACGATGACTTCTAAACCAACAGCCCTGGTCGGTTTTTTTGCGGTCAACGAGCTGAAGATGATGATGGCACGTATCGTAACAAATTACGACACCAAACTTGAGAAGGATGACGAGTGCTCTCCCAAATTCTTTCTAGAGCAGCAGTCGTTCCCAAATATGGAGGCCAAGATATTGTTCCGAAAGCGTAGTCGTTAAAACCACATTCTTAGTGAAAAATTCACATGGCTTACCACATATATCGGTCATGTTGAGCCGATACAGGCCCCAGGTTAAGTATGTAGGCGAAATAATCGTTTACTTTTATGTCTAAAGAATGACTTCGGTTTTATGTACCTCGAGGACTGGGGTACATCATTAACCCAAAATCAAAACCTATGGCGAGAGTCGTTTGCTCGCTGAACCCACCGCACCCAACTCTATATCCGACGTTGTATGATCTTGACTCCGTCCAAACTCGATTGCGACTGCAGCGTGAGTTATCATTTCTCTAGTAGTTTGTGGTGCTAACTGGCTTGTAGGGATCATGGCGGTTCTGTCGAGGAGTCCTAGCCTTGTGTCTCGATATACTCGGCAAGCCATAATGTTCATGATTATCTGACTTGGTGGTCCGAGTATTAGACGATAGGGGAAGCGGTATCGAGCGTATGTTGAATAAAATTACGCTCAGGAGATGAATGCTCGCTGTATAACTGGTTAAGATCCATTAGGAGCATGTCCTCAATGGTCATCCGAGAAATTCTTCCAAGAATGAGAAGATAGTACTCACAAGTAATATACCTGTCCATCTTGAAATAAACCTCTCGAGAATAAGGGTAGGCCCTCTCCCATGAAAAATCTTTTGAAACCATTGACCGACCTCCCGACATGAAAGACGCACATAAGTCTCCAGCTAATTGCAAGATAAACCGCTGTGTCGAAAAAGTACGACAATTCCAGCGGCAGTCCAGTAGACTGGTATGGAAGAGGCGTCGACGAAGCAATATGCAGTCGTCCCAATGTTCTTCGCACGTGAGCTAATAGGAATAGTTGCCGTTCCTGCAATTACGCCGAGCCATGCAATGAAGAAAGCCCCTGAAACGTACTTGTTCCGATTGTAAATGGCGTACACTCTGATAAGAAACAGTAGCGCAGTAGTTGACATCGAAAACGGATATAACCAGCTCTGTCGGGAAGCATAGCCATGGCAGTTTCCTATCGGTGCGGCTGAAAGCCGAGCAAAAGAGTCCTCTGTCATATAATGCTCTGAGCGAGGGAGGAAGAAACTTCGGGAACGTACTGTATACAATGATGTTAGTCACCGCATACACGAGGGTCGACCATCTGCAGTAATATTTTTAACTAGAGTACGGGAGTCGAGAATGGCAGGTACTTACCTAGCTGTTAAATATGCCATTGTTGTAAACTTGATTCTATATTCAGTGACAATTTTGTAGTCGCTTTTAAGGTTGTTCAGCACATCCCAGATTAAGACCTAACACTCTTCGTCAGTGACAAGAAAATGTCTTCAGTAGGACCAGCAACCTACCGACAAGCTTCCAACCGACACATAAAGAAAACCGTCGCTTGCCGTGCAGCTTCGGGAGGAAAAAGGCCAGGGGTGTTAAGGGATTTGGAAGCTGGGGATTGGTTGCATTTGACATGGCTGGCGGAAACCAATCCTCAGCACTCCAAGTGGTGGTTATTCAAGGTAATCTGTCCTTTGCGGACAGCGATGCGTCAGTAATAACTGAATTGAGTGGAGGGCTGAGTGACCCTGAGATGAACCATGGCTTTGGAGCCGTCGGTGGCGACCAGGAAGGGTTTAGTCTAGTCCCTAGTAATACGCGATTCGCCACGCTCAGAATAGATAAGTACATACATACAACCTCGTAAGTACTTACTCGAAGTGTTTCCTCCAGTTTTGCATTTTACATCATGTCGTCACTATAGGTTATCGGACTCACTGCGAGCCACTCCCCTAGCTATGCTTGAGCTCTATGCAGCCATGATGGACTCCTTTTCTTCATCTCGAAAGATCCGTTTCAGTGTGTTTACCGTAATGGAGCCGTAATTCAGGGAGCCCCAGTGTCGGAACATCAGTCCAGAATTGCTAAGATAATACGACGATACACGCCACTGATTGCAAATTTGTGCGTCCAAGGGAAGCGATCAGAATCTGATAGATGTGCGAAGCAAAGCGGAATGCAACTTGAGGGATGAATCAAGTCGAGTATAAGCAAGTTGTCCGAGTCAGTGCGTTGAAGTCATGCAAGGCGGCAAGCGCCGACATAAGATTGATTAATTGGACTTCCCCAAGTCTGCCAGGCTTGCAAGCTTGTACTATGATATTTCGCGAAATTATCCAAGGACTCATACCGCAAAATAGCCAGCAAAACATTATTGTTCGAAATGACGAAGATACTTCAATGACCGTGTTTGAACTGGTAAGTATTTGAACTGGCAGTGGTAAGCAAACGTGAAGTGCTAGAATCAAACTAGAATTGGAGCCACCCATGGTCCCGCGCACGGATCCCCAAGTTGGAACTTGGCGATTCTCCCTCGCTATATCCGTCATAATTCGACGAGGTGTATATGTGTGAAGTCCAGCTTCGTTGGTATCTACGTATCGTTCCCTCGAAGGACAGAAGAGTAGGAGCGCCTGGCGTCAGTGCGGCGCTCGTTGTAAATCTGCTCCCAGTCATCTTCCCAGAGCAAATCATCTTCCCAAATCTCGAATTCTTCTCCGTCAAGCAGCGTGCCTTGGGGTGGCTTCTTAATGACCTCAAAGTCTTTTGCGACACCTTAATGTTTATTAATCAACACTGGGACCAAGAGCTACTGTGTAGTGGTGGGCTTACCTTTTCGTTTGGCTGGTCGGGCGAGATCCATAAGAGACACATTCATATCGGTCTTGTGCTTTTTTTCGACGTCAGAGAAATCGACTTTGAAGTCATAGACATCTTCGTCATATATTTGAATATCCCCGTCGTCAATAAAGAGGGTATCACTCGACCATCCTTTGATGTTGCGTTGAGACAGGGGTGGCTCTTCAGTTCTCCACCCCAGCAGTACCGCCTTGGCGGCCTTCGTATTTTTGGCCTCCTCTAAAGCAACTTTGAAGATAGTTCCTTCTTTGTGAGCTTGAGCTCGAATAGACTGCATAACCGCTCAACTATAAGCCTATGGGACGACATAGATCGAGAATTTCCAAACTTTGATATATTCTATGCGGCGAGCAGAGAATCCCTTGGACATAGTGATGGTAGTAGTGTTGTCGAGCTTAGTGGTAAGTTGAAAGTCGATAGACCTGAGGGTCTTCTTCGGTCAAGGGCCAAGTAGTGGCTTTGAAGAGTAGACTGTTTCTGGAGAGCAAATATCTCCTTCGACCTGTTTTATAATCCGCTTGAGTCGAATACATCCGAAGACGGACCTAAGTATAGCTGTGAGTCAGTAGTAGTAGCTTATCACATACTGAACAGCCCAGAATAGCCATGACTCACAATTAATGCCAATGTACCACGAACTCATAGGAACAAGCAGTGTCGGAGGCGGTGACATACGCCATTTCGGTGCGGACCTGAAATTGAGTCACAACTTATCAGTGTGCATGCTCCTTGACACTAAGACATGACAGACGTGAGGATCATACTCACATTCAGGAGTTATTAACTTGGCCATATGTAAAGATATTATTGCCGCAACTCAATGTTCGCAGAGGATGTTAGTGTACTAGTATCCTTCAGTGGTTGGGTGGAGGGCAGTGTACAACAACGGACGGCGGCAAAAGCTGAAGATCCTTCACGGTCTTATCTTATCGCTGTGACTTGTGGAGAGACCTACCTCAAGAAGATTGTAGTCCCACTCTAGGTTGATGTAAGTTATCATTCTGGACATGAAATATTCATTGTTTATTTACTCGTAAAAGGGAGGACGTGACCGTAGTTGAATCGCAATCGGAGGATACTTGACATGTCAACACTGCAGGAATACTATCACAAGATATATCTAAAATCGGGAGCCCTATCGCCCAGTTCACGCAACTGTTGTTTCGTGAACTTACTTGTCTCTCCACGATTTAATGCCTCTTGTTGAATTGCGTCGCGTTTTTGTTGATGAGGATGTACGACAAGACGATGATGGGAACGACGACGAAGCCAATGCCAACAAACATCAACTCGACACCATCTAAAATATAAAGGTTCGATTTTTAAATTACTTAGAGATAAGAGAAAAGGACTTACGACCGACTAGGAAGCGCGGCGAGTCTCTGGAGCGATAAATGTTAGCGGCGATAGCGCCACTGAAATTTCCGACTCCGATGTGTATCGCCATTCCTGTCCCTCGCTTATACTGTCCAGCAAGATTATTTCCAAGCCTATAATTTCGGAGTCAGATTTTGCTCTCGGTCCTGAATCGATATGTGCTTACCAGGCAACAATACCAGGGAAGGCGGCGTAGCTTCCAGATACCACGAAAAATGTTCCAAAATACTTGACACCATTGGGTGCCTTTGAAATGTTGATAGCGAACCCGATCATGCAACAAATTAACCCAAGAAGCACGAATGGAGATCGCATTTTCATCTTGTCTGAATAATAAGCCCAGGTGTAGACGCAGATTGCTAACATATAATGAAATGAGAGGGGTGGCTAAAGATTGTAGACAGTGAAGCTCACTAGCAACAACATATGGAGGCACTGTGAGAAGTTGACTGATCGCGGGTGTATGTCCAAACGAGTTAATGATGGTCCTAGTAGGGAAGAATTAGCTCCGACATAAGTTAGAAATATGATCCAAAACTCACGGGAGGAAAAGAGTAATACCGTAAACTACAAGACATAAATTGTTATATCAACTCGTATACAGTCGGTGTGACTTACGAGGGCCAATGATCGACATATATGCCAGGACATGTAGCCATACCTAAGAAGACATATTGTTACGATATTCAGTGATAGATTGGTGCGTAAAATGTACCTGCCAATCGGTGAGAGCTGCCCACAAATGGCGCATCTCGAAGTGCTCTTCCTCGCCGACGCTGGAATTATCGTACTCTAGTACAAATGAGCCAATTCCTGTCAAAAGACTGAATAAGAGAGGCCTTACTCTTTGTGTGAACAATGAAAGATCGTTCTTCCAATGTTAAGAAATTGGCTGTGGCAGGAAAATCCACCAAGACTTCACAGAAACTATCAGTGTAATAATCGGAGACGACGTAAGAGAACATACCAAAAAGGCGAGAATCCCTACTAGGACGGTGAGGATCCCTTCAAGAATCTGATTTGTATTGAGTCTTGAGAGTTTCAATGACACTTGAAGCATACTTACGAAAATCCACGACCATCCCAAAAGACCTCCAGTACCGCTCATAAAGCTAATCCCGTACGCAAGTAGACCCGAGAAAGCACCAGCAAGCGATGCTGCACCAAAGAAAATACCAATTCGGAATTGTAATTTATGCCGTGGATACCAAAGGGTCAGGCTGTTCACCGCTCAACAACCGAGGTTCAAATAAGCCTCTAGAATTGGCAGGACGCACTAGTAAACCACTCCTGGGAAAAGACCCGCTTCAGCGATTCCGAGACAAACGCGAACTCCCACCAGCTGTGGATAGCTTCATTGTACAGGGAATACTTAAATGACTTTGCGTGGAAGATATATTTCTGGAGCTTACTTTTTGACGAGACCCATCATGGTCCTGAAGCCGCCCAATGTCATTGTTACGATGATTTGGCTACAAAATAGATGCTCACATGACAACACCCCATGTAACCTAGATAAACGGTGGGAATCAAGAATATCTGATATGGCAACAATGATCACAGGCTTACTGTAATGCCTGGAAGCCACCTATGAATAGTCGATAAGATGGTCCAAGCATCAGCGTCGTTAAATTGAACTCGCCTGGAAGGACGGAAACGTTTCAACACGAGGCTGAAAGCGAAGATAAGCACCATGAGAGAGATAGTCCATGAACACGCTCGTACTTTGAGGGACATTCGAATATGCAGTATGGCTACGAGGATCGTAAGAACCGGGATGGAAATCAAAAATATCACTGTCACTAACGATGAAATACATCGTCTACAAATAAAAGTAAGCCTCAATAATGATGTACTATTTCACGGATATGACGTACCAAAGCAATGTTATATTGGTTTCCCGTCAGATGAAGTTCAGATTGTAAACCCTGAAGCCTGGCATTCCCTGAAAGTGCATAAGCCAGAGTTCCACTTATCAAATACCCCAGGCTTTACCAATATTTCCTAGAAGGAAGTGTTGAGTCTAACGTCAGTACGGACTGAGATTTAATATACCTCGATCCATGAACGAAAGCAGGTACATCAATGCAAGGATTGGCATCAGTCTGAGGTCAACCTTTGCCATAATTTTGCCTCTTGTTCGAGGGTAAGTTTGGGTGGAGGGTAGGTTTGTATCGCCTCCAAAGTCTATGTCCTCTGATGGTGTTCCGACGCGTTTCTCATCGACAGATGGAGTAGACGCTTTCTTGTCCGACATGTTGATTATGGAGGGACGGGGAGAAAGCGAATGCTCCCAACCAACGCCATTTTAATAGGAATGCCCGCCACATGGAGATAGGTAGGAT
>JAJIRX010000100.1:0-50581 GCA_023853785.1 Psilocybe azurescens | reverse complement strand
ATACTACTGTGTTTTGGGCGGTTTATTGTTGTGTCTGTATTGCGTTGGCTGGCTGCTACTCCATATCCATATCCATACCCTATTCCCTCCCATCAGCCATCTCGACTCCCTGTCCCTGTTCCCTTCCCTAAACGACGTATTCCCAACACGTATTCCCTATTCCAGCTTTTCCGACACAAGGCTCTGGTGAGCGTCCTACGCCTCCATCCCATCTCCATCCCCAGCACTAGCACAACTGCCACCGAGTACGATTCGATTCGATTCAGGGACAACTGCACGTACGAACACCACACTACTATACCGCCACGGCCCACGGCCCACACTCACGCTCGTCGTTGGCCCAGAGGATACCCTATACCCGCAGGCATAGGCATACCCCCGCAGGCAGCTCTCATACGGTCGTCGCCATCATCATCATCACATAGGCTATAGGCATAGGCACAGGCACAGCGTATAGGAAGCTCCACCGCACCGCACCGTACCGCACCGCGATCAGATACGACAGGAGACAAACGAGCCGATAGGATAAGATTGCATTGCATACGAACTCGATAGGATAGGATACGAAAGGATACGAAAGGGGAAGAAAGGATAGACGACGAACGATCAGCGAACAGCGAACAGCAAAGCAGGAAGCAAAGCAGGAAGCAGAACAGGCAGCAGAACACAATGGGCGGCTGCGTATCGACGGCAGACCACTCGGGCAAGGAGCACTCGGACCAGATCGACCGCCAGATCGAGGAGGACTCGAAGCGGTTCAAGCGGGAGTGCAAGATTCTTTTGTTGGGTGGGTGCCGTTTCTCTTACCCCTCCCCTCTCCCCTCTCCTTTCTCCTCTCCTTTCTCCTCCCCTCCCCTCTCCGGCTCGTCATGCAATTGGCATTGGATACTCACCCTCACCATCGCCCGCAGGCTCCGGCGAGTCCGGCAAAAGCACGATCGTCAAGCAGATGAAGATCATCCACCAAGAAGGGTTCTCGAACCAGGAGCTCGCCGAGTTCAGGCCCATCGTGTACAAGAACGTCATCGACTCGGCGCAGCAGGTCGTCGTGTATATGAAGAAGATCGGCTTGGAGTGTGTTGAGTATTCGAATAGGGTGAGTTGGGTTGCTTTGCACTCTCTTATCCGCTTTCCTTCCTGCGATGTCCCTTGCCCTCGTGTTTGTCTGACCACCTCCCTCTCACTAGGCCCTCGCAGAGAAAAGTGCTCGACTTCCGGCTCGACACGACCGGCGGCACACCATACTTCCCGACCGAGATCGCAGAGGCCATCTCGCAGCTATGGAAGGACCCCATAATCCCCAAAGTGATGGACGAACATTCGAGCGACTTTTATTTGATGGACAGTGCGGCTTAGTGGGTGTCTTTTCACCTTTACTTTATTTCTTCTTTCTCCTTCTCGCGTTTTTCGTTTTCCACTACCCTACTCCCTACCCTACCCTTCCTCCCTCATTGTGGTGATATGGTTGCTCATACATTTTATTTTTGCGCTACACAGCTTCTTCAGCGAAGTCCTGCGCATCGGCTCCCCCGAGTACCTCCCCAACGAGACGGACGTGCTCAGAGCCCGACAGAAGAGCGTGGGTATCACGGAGACGAGGTTCACCATGGGGCAGTTATCGTGAGTTATTCTTCTTTTCAAGTGTTCTTCTTTTCTTTCTGGCTTCCGATCTTTTCTTTTCTTTTTTTTTTTCGTCTTTAAATTTTTATTTCACTTTTTTGTGTATTTTATGCGAGAGGACTGTCGGTGGACAGGGATGCGGGCTGCGGGCAAAGCAGGCAGGCAGGCAGGTTGTTGACATACCACGGGAACGCTGAACTCTGAGTTCTGTGCCGCCTGTCCCGTGGTTGCCGTGGGGTGGGGTGGGTTCTGTGCTTCTTTTTGGGTTCTTGATTTTTTTGGTGTCCCGCGGGGTTGGATTTGTTGCGTCATTCTTTATTCATTCATTCATTCACTTCAATTCTCTCTCCTGTCTGTTGCGTCTGCGTCTGCATCTGCACCTCCCGAAAACAAAATGTACACACCCTGACACTGAATCTCCCACAGAATACACATGTTCGACGTCGGCGGGCAACGCTCGGAGCGGAAGAAGTGGATCCATTGTTTTGAGAGCGTGACGAGCATTATATTTTGCACGGCGCTGAGCGAGTATGATCAGGTGCTGTTGGAGGAGAAGTCGCAGGTGTGTTCTCTCTCCTCACTCTGTGTCCCCTCCCTCCATCCTTTTCGCCTTTCGGCGCTACCAAAATCACATCGTTCGTGGCTGACATTGTGTTATGAAATAGAACCGGATGCAGGAATCGCTCGTGCTCTTCGAGTCGGTGATCAACTCGCGGTGGTTCCTCCGCACGTCGATCATTTTGTTTTTGAATAAGATCGATGTGTTTAAGAATAAGCTGCCCAAGGTGCGTTCCCCTTCTCCTTTCTTCCGGCTACAAGGAAGGGCAGAAGCTGATGTCGGTGGCAGGTCCCACTAGAGCGCTATTTCTCAGAGTACGCAGGCGGTCCGGATATCAACAAGGCGGCCAAGTATATTTTGTGGAAGTTTATGCAGGCGAATAGGGCGCGGTTGAGCGTGTATCCTCAGTGAGCCTTTTCTTTTGGACGAGGACGAGGATGAGAGCTGATGATGATTTTTCTTTTCTTTTTGTTTTTCTAGTTTGACACAAGCGACGGATACGACGAATATCCGGCTGGTATTCGCGGCTGTGAAAGAGACGATATTGCAGAATGCGCTCAAGGATTCGGGGATTCTGTGACGATTGGCTTTGTACTTTCTATTTGGATCTTTCGTCTCGTCTCCTTTATTTTGTTCTTCTCCTCTGCCTCTGCTCTATCGTTCTCGCTTCTCTTTAGGATCAGCATGCAGTATGATCGGCATCTACATTTATGCACCGACACCTCGACACCCGATGATCAACTCAATTATACGTTATTCACATTGTATATGGTTTTCATTCCATTCCATTTCTCTCACTTGCACTCGCATTTCGCACTCTCATTCGCATTCGCCACACATCATATCAAATCACATCACATCACATCCACATCTACCGCTCGCCTTCATATGGACGCTTTCCTTCTATTTGCGCTACGCTATCTCCACCCCTACCCCTACCCCTACTCTATGCATGTCACCGCCCACCGCCCACCCCCACAAAACGCGAAACGCGAGGCGCAAAACCGCAGACCCGGGCTCGGCGCGGATCGGATCTGGGTCCCTTCCTTTTATCTTTCTTCTGTTCGCTGTAGACTTTTTTGTCCTTTTGTGTCCTTTGTCCTTTTTCCTCGTTGTTGGTCCTCTTTTTCCTCTCTTTGCCCTTTGTCCTTTCCGTTTTCTTTCTTGGAGGAGGGAGGTGCTAATGGATGGGGCTTGTTGGTGAGTTCTGTTTTCTTTATTACATTTTATGTTATGTTGTGTTATTGTATTGTACTTTATCTTTCTTTGATTTCGTTAAGCTTTTCGCTTTTGAATTGAAACGACGTTGTACCTTTTCCCCTTCTCGTTCTATTTTCTTGTGTTAAATGTATCCATTCCGTTGGCAACGGGCAACGTGGAAACCCTAGCACCCTGGCGTGGAACCCTGGCTTGCAGCGTGCGCGCTGGGCTGTCAACGTTCGTGTGTGTGTTTTGTTTTGGTTTTGGTTTTTTGACGTTTTTCCCAGTCGTCAGAAGTTCGATTCTTTCGGAGCTCTCGGACTTTGGGGTGTTTCGGTTTCGATGTGACGTTAGGCGTTGGGGGGCTCTGACGTTGGGCTCTGACGTCGCCAGTCGCGTTGCGTTGCTTCGCTGTTTATTTTGTTTATTTTGGGTTCTCTGAATCCCCCTTTGCTTTTGCGGGTTTCTTGCGTGTTTTGGGCCCTTTGATGGGGACAGGGCCCAGGGGCGAGAGAGGGTCTAGGCCGCCGGCCCCTTTTACCCCCTTTTACCTCTTTTTAATTTTTAATTTTTTTGATTTCTTTTTTTTTTGATTGGGCACTTGATATTTTGTGATCCTCCGAGGATCTGATTTGGTTGACTGATAACTGATGTGATTGTGATTGTTTTGTGCTTTTAGGTGGGATCTTTGGGCTTTGGGCTTTGGACTCGGGTGCACCAGTGCCACTCTCACTCGACACTCGACGCTCGATAGAGGTTTTGGCGTTGTTCTGCCTTGTTCTTTCTGCGCGGACGGGACGCCCGAACTTGGAATTGGAGTCGATCGATAACTTCTGCGTGATGAGATGACGTTCGCACGATGATGATGACGCATGCAGCGCGCGTCTTGATGAATCCTTCTAGACGCTCAAACGGACATGCGTTCGTGCGTTCGTGATCGGCGGCTAAGAAGTTGTTCGGTGAAGGACGGAAGGAGGGAGAACGGAAGGGAGGGAGGAGGGAGGAATGCGCTTCGATGACACCAACAAATACTTTGCGCTAGGGACGAAAAGGGGACGGGGATGGGAACGTTGCGGGGCGGTCACGCTTGCCTTTCGTTTCGATTTCGATTTCGGTGCTCGGTGCTCGTTTCTGACATCTGGCTCGGAGGATACGGTGGGCATTGGCGTTGGTGCTAGGCGTCCAGATGACTTTGGATGGGTTGGTGGACGGATGGTAGATGAATGGATGAATGCGGGGAAGCCGTGATCGGGATCCCATTATCCACTCGCCCTTCTAGTTCCAGCTGCCCGCGCCGTTGCCGCCTCTCGAAGCGACCCGACCCGACTCGAACCTCTATTCGTGACCTCTATCTGCTACCTCGACCCTCGGCGTCCTGCCTTGATTTCTTTCGATGTTTGGTCCTTTTTTTGCTTCTGTATACATATACTCTATCTCTTCCTTCCTTTCTTTCTTCTCCTCTTGTGATGTACTTTCTTTTATTGGTTCCTGTCACCCCATCGCTCCACATCACCCATAATGTCTTCCCTACTACGATTCACATCGCCACACGTTCTCTCTCACACACGATATTTTCCTGTTCTCCAACCAATTGGTTATTATTATCCCTGGTTTGGTCTTTCTACACACAAAAGCCGAAAGCCATCCGTCTATCGATCGTCCTTCACATACATCAGTAATTCCCTCCCGCTCTTTCCTTTTTCTTTTCTCTCTTGTCTCCACTTCTCGGTTTCCTTTTCATTTGTTCTCTCTCTCTCGTGATCGTGAATTGTCTCTAGTATTATCTCAATCTCAATTCACATTTCTCTATTCTGTTTCCATCGTGTCTGGTTTTTTGTTCTGTTTCTGTTCCTGTTCCTGTTTTAACATCTACGAATTGTACTATTATTCATTTCATTCTCTTTTACTCGTCGATTTGTGTGTGGTTTCTGATACGTATACATAAATCATATTTTTTTGAAATCTATATATGAGTAAGGGACCATGTGCAATGACACTGGACATGGACGTTCTGCCGCCGATGACGACAACAACGACTGGGTGGGTTCTTGTTCACCTTCTGGGGCTTGTTGTTGACTTGTCGGTAGCGAGAGGCTTTCTGTTCGGGTGCGATTCCAACGGAGATAAGTGGGTGCGTGCGACGGACGTCTCTCGTGTTGTCCTGTCGGACTGGGTTGCGGGTCGTCCTAAAAATGAGCGTGCAGCCATGCGGGATACCCATTTCGTACTTGGCTTCAGAAACGTTCGAAGACTCGTACATAAGTACTGAGCTCAGGCAGCGAGGCTGGAGCGACGACTGAATGCGGGGATAGCCGAAGCCGAAGTGGATAACCATGCCGATCATCCCGCATGGATTTACGTTGCAGAAACCCTGTGACATGCTGCTGCCCCTTTGCTTCTTTTTTGTTTTATCGACACTTCTTTCTGTGAATTTCTGCGAATTTCTTCTGTGCTGTGATAGCGGTTCTAGTGCTAGTGGTCAAAGGGTGTGTGTGATCCTATGTTGTGTGTCTTTTGCGTGCGGTGTACTTATGCGTTGGGGTTACTGTGAAGCTTTTGTCTCTTTAGATTGATCGCAAATCGACGCTTTGCTGTTGTTGTTATTGCATACAGTTGGGAACGTGGATCGTTGGAATCACATTGCGATACCCCACCCAGCCACCGACCACCGACCACCACCGATATCGAATCGAAGGCTAGGGCTAGAACACGAACAGCAATCGGAGTGTGTGGTGGATAAGCAACGCAAGAGCACATCTGCGCACTGTCGGTGTCATAGTCCATACCACCTGCGATACAACCGTTTGGGAAAAAAAAATTACTACTACACTCGCGATAGCAAACACGACGGCAGAATGGAATCTGTCGTACCACCGCAAATCACGACCGAGCTCACCCAGATCCTGTCGAATCTCGTCTTGGGCGATAATGAGATTCGTGCGAGGTGTGTTGTCGTCTCTTTTCCTCTTTGTCTTCTTTCTATTGCTTTCTTTCGATGGACTTTTGTTTAATTTCGAATCGACTCCGATGGTGATTACGATTACCTTACTGACCTGTTCCCAATCGCAGTGCGGAGAAGGCCGTCAACGAGCGACTGACGCATACCCCGGAGCTCTATCTGTTGGCACTCGCCCAGTTCGCGATCACGGCGGACACAGAGGTGATGCGCTCGTTCTCGCTCGTCCTCCTCCGCCGCCTGCTCTTCCGCCCCGCACCCATCAACACCGCCAACGGCAACACGCTCGCCGCTCCCAACCACCCGCAGTCCGATCTCCTCCACCAGCAGCATCTCCATCTCCAACAGCAGCAGCAGCAACAAGCACAGCAGAGCATCGCCCACGGCCGCTCGTCGCTGTACGACCACCTCTCGCACCAGACGCTCTCCACGCTCGAGCGGCTCCTGCTCTTCTCCCTGGCGCACGAGGGCGCGCCGGGCGTCCGGCGGAAGACGGTGGACACGGTGTGCGACGTCGCGAACTAGGGGGATGGCCCAGGGCGCCCGTGGCATGCGCTGCAGGCGCAGGCCTTTAGTATGACGCATGCGCAGGGCATGGCGGGCGAGAGGGGGCCGGGGCGGCATGGGTGGGGGCGAGAATGGGGGAGGGGCGGGGTCAGCGGGGTGATGCTGCGGGAGAGCGCGTACAGGATCTTCGCGGGCTGCCCGAACCTCGTCATGGACCTCCAGATCGACGCCGTCCTCGGTGTGTTCCAGAGGGGGCTGCAGGATCCGGAGGATATTGAGGTGAGCCTTTTCGTTCTCTTTCATGTTTTTTTCTTCTCTCTCGTTGGCTCTGCATGGGACGGATGTGTGTATGCTGACTGATGTGGTTGGGATTGAATTGGACAGGTGCGACATGCAGCGCTGCTGGCCTCCGTGGCGTTCCTCTCCTCCGCAGATGCGACGCAGCTCGCGCAGTCCATCTCCTCCTCTCGCCGATGCTCGACACCCTCCCGGCGCTCGCCAACGCCCTCTCGCAGCCTCCGCTGCACGCCTCCTCCTCTTCCTCCACCACATCCACCTCCCCCACCTCCTCCACCTCCTCAAATCCCACGCCAACGCAACACAACACGCCCAAGACATCCAACTACCACTACCTCTCGACCTTCCTCTCGACGCTCACGCCGCTCGCGAGCACGCACCCGATCCTCTTCGCGCCGCACCTGCAGACGCTGCTCGCGTTCCTGCCGGGCCTCATCCTGCCCCCGTGGACTGCGGGCCGACGCCGACGGTGGGGCGGCCGTTTCCTGTTTCTGGGGTGGGAGTAGTGGGGTAGGGGAGGCGGCGGCGGGAGGGGGAAGGAGGCGCGTTTGTGTTCCCGCCGCTTTCGGCTTCTGGGTCGGGGGCTGGGTCGGGGCTGGGGCGGGGATGATGGACGGCTATGGCGAGGCTGACGAAGACGACCATCACCCCTCGCATAACGGCGATCACGAGGATGACCACGACCACGACGACCACGACGACGCGGACTCGTTCTCGGACGAGCGCTCGACGCTGCGGCTCAGCGCGCTCGAGTTCATGATCAGCCTCTCGGAGGCGCGCCCGAACATGGTGCGCAAGGTCGCCGGGTGGACGGAGGTGATCGTGCGCGCGTGCCTGGAGGGCATGGGCGAGCTGGAGCTGGACGAGGGCGAGGGCGGGGAGGGGCTCGGGGAGTGGGTTCGGGAGGATGTGAGTTTTTTGTTTTTTTTGTTTGGTTTTTGTGTGTTTTTAGGGGTGTTTTGGATTTTTGGATTTTTGGATTTTCGGGTTTTGGATTTTTTTCGGTCTTGTTGGGCTTTGCGTCTTTGGGGGTCCAACGTTGGACTACTCCTACTCTACCCCTTCTTTTTCATTTCGTTTGTCTTTTCCCATCACAGCCGCAATCGCGTTTACTTGCTATGTTTCATTCGCCCCACCTTTCTACAACCACCTCCACCTCTTCTTTTCTCCTTTCTTCTTCCGACCTTCCTCTGTCACTTCGTACTAACCAACCCATTTTTTCCCCTTTTTCCTATTCCCATCTTGCCGCTCTCACAACCGAAACCGAAATTCCGATCAAACTCGAACTCGAACTCGAAATCGGACTCGACATGCAGCCCTCAATGAGCTCAAGCTCAGCAGAGACCGATGCGCCGCCCGCGCTGTACGAGCAGAGCCTCGACCGGCTCGCGTGTGCGATGGGCGGGCGCTCGATTCTTCCGCCGGCGTTCCAGGTACGCGTGCGCTTGCGCTACTCTCTGCTTTTGTCTTTGAAAATCGTATATTTATGTTTCTCACTTGGGTTCGGTTTTTTTTTTGCATCTTTTGTAGTACATCCCTTCGATGATGGCGAGCTATGACTGGAGAGTGCGCCACGCGGGGTTGATGGCGATCGCTGCTATTGGCGAGGGCACGGGCAAGGTTCGTCGTGTTCAATTGTGTACCGAAATTCGAATTCGTGCTGAAGCAAAAGATGCATATATATATAGGTCATGCAGAAAGAGCTGGAGAAGATCGTAGAGTGCGTATCCATCCCTCTCTCTTTCCTTGCTTTCTGCGCTCGTTTTTTTTTTTTACTTGGGTTTGTGCTGATATCGATATCGTGTTGTGTGGTGTGGTGTAGACTGGTTACGCCCATGTTCGGCGATTCGCATCCCCGGGTCCGGTATGCTGCGTGTCAGTGTATGTAAGTTTTTGTTTTTCGACTTGGTTTCGTTTTTTTTATTCACCGGAATGTTTTGTGCTGACTTGTCTGTTTCTTCCTTTCGTTGCTTGTCGTTGATGATCATGGTGGTGTTAGAGGTCAGCTGTGTACGGATCTGGAGGTATTTGTCGCTCTTCGTCGGTTTTTGTTCCATCAAGTCTTTGACGAATTTTGTTTGCGTTTCGCTTCCACTTTGTAGGAGATTATCCAACAGAGATTTCATCAGAATCTGTTCGCGGTGCTCATACCCGCCCTGGAAGATCCCGAGCCAAGGTTCGTTCATACACCCAAATATCTGCTGTACCTCGCATCGCATGACCGCTAACGCCCCCTCCCCTCTCCTCGCTCGTACTCGCTTTACAACAGGGTACATGCACATGCGGCATCGGCACTCATCAACTTCTGCGAGGGCGTCGAGCGCGACACGCTCCTCCCGTACCTGGACCCTATCGTCGAGCGTCTGCTGAAGCTGCTCAATCCGGGCGGCGATCAGACGCAGGTGCGCAGATATGTCCAGGAGCAGGCTATCACCACGCTGGCGATGGTCGCTGATGCGAGCGAGGTCACGTTTGCAAAGGTGTGTTTTGCGTGATTCGTTTATTTCGAGAGCATTTATTCATTTCGTCGTTTCTGTTTTTATTTGTATAGCATTATCCGACTATCATGCCGCTGCTGCTGAACGTGCTGAGAAATGCGGAGGGCCCGGATTATAGAAAGTTGAGGGTAAAGGCTATGGAGTGTGCGGGGCTGATTGGTACGTCATACTTCCCTCATTTCTTTTTTTCTTTGATCCGCTGTTATTGGCATTCGATGCTGACTATGGACATGACGGTTTTTAACAGCTATCGCCGTTGGTCCGGATGTGTTCAGGCCCGACTCGAAGACGCTGATCGAGCTGCTTATGCATATTCAGCGTAAGTCCGTCCATTGTATTGGTGTCGGCGTCTGGACTATTTTATTAACGCGAATCGTCTATTTTAGAGAGCCCACATGACCCCAATGACACTCAAGTCGGACACTATCTAATTGCGACGTGGGCAAAGGTGTGCCAGGCGCTGGGTCCAGAATTTGAGCCGTACCTTCCGAGTTGTGATGCCTTCGCTGCTCGCTACGGCTGGTGCGAAAGCGGATCTATCAGTCTATAGTGAGTCGATATATCCCCCGCATAAAATCTTATTTGGTGAACTGACTGTATAATAATATCGTGTAGACGAAGACGACGAATATAACGATGAGCGAGAAGGATGGGAGACCATTGTTATGGATGGCCAGACGTATGGCGTGCGTACGTCTGCGATGGACGAGAAATGTCAGGCATTCGAGACGCTCGTCATCTACTGCTCCACGCTCGGGCCGCGGTTCGCGCCGTACCTTGGGCCTACACTGGAGGTCACCCTACCGTGTCTGCGGTTCTACTTCCACGAAGGTGTCCGAGAGGCATGCGTAATGTAAGCTCTAAATCACCGTCTCATTTCCGCAAAAAATTCAAACGCGTTGCACTCCTGCAGGCTTGTGCCCATGCTGCTTGCGTGCGGCAAACAGAGCGGGACACTCACGAACCAGATGGTGGCTACCATTTTCCACCAGCTGATCACGTGCATCAGCACAGAGCACGACGCGACCTTCCTCGCATCGCTCTACAAGTTCTTCGCCGAGTCGCTGCGTGTGATCGGCGGGCCCGACGCGCTGTCGCAGCAGTTCCACGACGGCGTGATGGAGGCGACCAAGCGGCAGCTGCATGCGATGGCCGACCGACGCAAGGCGCGCGCTGCTCGGGCGTCTGTCGTCGGCGGGGGCGCCGGTAGTGGCGCCGGCGGGATGGGCGATTACGACCGCGACGAGATGGCGCTCGTGGAGGAGATCGAAGATTTCGCGTTGGAGGATATGGGCAAGATGTTGATGTGCTTTGACCCGAACCATCCGCTGCTCGTTGCGGTGTCTGGGGTGAGGGACTTAGGATTCAATACGTATGATAGCGACGAGGAAGGGGATGAAGAGTGATCAGGTGGAATGGAAGGGATGAATGGATTGGCTTGAAGAAGAAACTCGAATTTTAACCTTTTTTTCTTTCTGAATATTGGCCTTATACACCCACTAGGCTGTTCACTTGGAATTTCGTATTTATTTTCTTCGTTCTTCTTTTCTTCTTTTTGTTTTCTGATGAGTCTTGAATCTTTTTTGTTTCTCTTTTGCTCTTTTACTCTTTGACTTAATTACATTGAAGCACACTGTCGTTTAAATCCTTAGCTAGTTTTTGACGGAACATCATTTGGATTGGAACTTTTGAGTCAGACAGCAGACTTCTGGTCAACATGATTCTGCTTTGTGGACCTTCGAAGACCTTCAAAAGGCTGTCTAAGAATAAGAAACGAATATCACGATTGTTCAGGCTTATGACTTCATGACCAATAGAATGGTAATGAAGAGCCTATGCGCTATATCAATCGTTCATGGAGTTTTCACTCCCACAAGGTGCAAAAGAGCAACGAGCAAGTGACCGTGTACACGTGTAACTATAGCAGCTTAGATTGCGACGAGCATAATTTCAAGCTCATGAAGGATGCCCAAAGTTAATCCCCATCGTAAACCGCTTGGATGACGATATTTCAAGAGGACGCAGGATCCATTAGTGGAATGATACTCAAGCTTGGGGGTGGTATAGGGTAGTATCTGACTGTTAATACATAAGAAACTCGACCTCTCGAGAGTAAGTTCTCTGCTCTGACTCAAGAGAAGCATTGCAAGTCCTTTCATTGGCTTGCCATGGGCTTCGAGAAAGGAATTACGGGGCTAATTCTTATACGTACACAAGGGAAACTTCAAAGTCGCCAGCGCGAAGGGAGGCGAGGGTACACTTGTTGAACAGTTATATTTTCTATGTCTTAACTGTTTCCCATGGACTATGTAGACTATACAGTCGGTATTTAGGTAGATTCTGGACCATCGTTATGTAGATAGGAGGATAGAGCGTAAATGATAATTAGTGCCAAACACCCTCACTCTGGTATCTTCTGGAACCAAAGAACCGCCTTTTGACTGTTTCTGTCGTACTAAGAGTTAGTTTTGAAGGTATGGCCGTATCTCCGTGGCAGTCACTTATAACCTTGCTATCAATAAGCATCGGTGCTTTGTGTATGGCCTCAACCATGTAACATTACTTCAAATAGCTGACAGTAAACTTCAGTCTAGCTCTATCGCTAACGGGCTATAAAGGGAGCATAAGCGGAACTGTACTCAGCCAACGTCTTTCTTGTAGTACAATGCTCGCGTCGTTCTCAATTTTATTTGTTCTCGTAGCCTACTTCAACGCCACCTTCGCATCATCAGCTGGAATCGATCAGTGCGACACAGGTAGCTAGTCAATTTACATTGACCGCAATTTAGCTTACGATGACCACCGCAGCGTGCATGATGGATGCCACAAACTGCTACGAGCAGCTCGCGGTTGCCGCTACTAACGGCCACTCGCTTTCGAGCACCCTTTCATCTACTCTTCAATGCAACACGGCTTTGTCGACTTGTACCATAGGGTGTCTAACTCAAGTACTTTGATCGCGTCAGTATTACGTTCTCACCATTAACGACTGCAAGCTCACGGGCTTAGGCATACCTTTCTCAGAATGAAGTCCAAATTCCATATCTGAAGATTCACTGAACCCATGCCTCGCCACCACTCATTTCTCGGTGCACAATCTCAACTACCATGTTCGATATCCGATTTATGCTCTACTGTCTTCTCTTTCGATCACCTGGACACAAGAGTTCAACTCGGCTTTATCATAACTTCAACGCGTATTTCGGACAAAGAAGATGAAGATAATGACAAAAATAAAGAGAAATGGATCATCCCTGAGCTAGCTCATATAGACGTTTTAAGTCCAACCCTTATACATCGTGACCACTTGATTACAATGTCGTTTCTCAACGTTACATTGTCCCATGCAGCGCCGGATATAGCACGAGATTTAAGGGGGAGAAGGTCCCGATACACAGAATGTGGAGCTACACCGGCCGTCACTATATCTTCCTTTGCTTTCGCTGCTTCACCGATCTCACACAATTGATAATACACCAACCCGATGAATGGTGTTGTATGTACTATTAGCTTTTGATATCGTTCCCAGACTTTGAAAAGTCTGTTTTAAATAATCAGAGAGTCTAAACTCTGCGGACTATGGAAGTTGTACGCTGGCCAGCTTCCGCCAGTCGTCTAAAGATAATGTTCCCGTCGGATACAAGTACACTTGTAACTGAAATTTGAATATATCAACCTACCAGTAGTGAATGCTGGTGTCACGGTAACCGAATCCTCTGTCGGTGGTCTGACTTCAGGATAATAGCGGACATATCCTGATTCCGGGACTCCGGGGCTGACATGCATCGTCGCTCTCTAGTCAGACCATCGTGGTAACTCGGACGGGGCTATGTCCAAGGCTACTATTTGGCAAAGATCTGAGTACGATATACCCTGAGTATTTTCAGAAGTCCTACGAATATTCAAGAAGGTATGAAGCCAATTACTTTCCGTGTCGCTGGTACGAATCATTGACCAATAAGACTCAATTATAATGTTCATGCCCTCAGGGAGGGTGGAGGAACCTTAAGGTTGCCAACACACTCGAAACATACAGTAAGGAGAACGTCATCATGCATATCAGTCCCCCTTCCTGCTCGTGGAGGTGAACAATATCGTCATCACGCTGCTCGGTGATTCTAGAGGTGTACCACTTCTTCAAGGCAGTAGCTCTTTCCTTTGTCTTCAACGCACTGCCTGCTCCTGCTGCTTATGAATTCGTCCCGACTGTTGGTCCCACCGCTATCCGATGAGTTCGGCCGATTTTTATTAATGACAACTGTTTGTCCTCCCTGTCGCTAGTTATAGTCATGCCAATACCACAAGCAATGACCGCTACACCAAAATGACGCTGCAAATGCACTCTGGTAGTTAGTTGCTCCGACTGTATTCAACTCGAATTTTGAGCTGTATGCACAGGAACAGGACTCCTGCTTGTGTTCCATATATCCGTCAAGCTGTGGAAACAGAACGACGAATTCCAGTACTTGAATCGCATCCAGGTCCCTCATAAAACTTTTATCTAATTCCTCAATAATACAGCATCCCTGTCCCGAGATACACCATTCAAGCAGTTGCCGGTGCCATTCTTTTTCGCTCATTGTCTCCTATGATCAGCCTATCCGAACTGCAGAATTAATGTCATAACTATTCTGCATCGCTGCGGAAAAGAGATGAATGCATGCGTATGTATCTGCTGGAACGGAATGAAGTATGAGCAGGAGCAGCATCATCAGCGGAAATGAGATATACAAGAATTTCATCTAGTGATGGACAAGGGGGCTAGATTCACTAAAGGATATGTTTGGGAATTTGAAAGTCAAGATGACGGTAAAGGAAAGAGCAGTTGGTGACATCGACGGGGAGCGATAGTGTTCGAGATTCAAAGGGAACGGAAAAGATGGAGAGGAGGAGGCCTGTGGCTGTGAACGATGTATTTAGAGCAGGCCTTCGACACACGGTGGTAGCCCAGCTATCATATGGTTGTATATGAGAAAGATGCGGGTCTCCGTTTCATGAGTCGACTGATCGCATTACTCCCCATTCATGTGGAAAAATGTGAAGCCGAGTCTTGTGCACCTTTATATCAAGCAAGCGCTGGAATTTTACTAGTAAAATGCATTATATACTAGATGGAATATGAAGCTAAATGGACTCCGGTGCCCGGATTTGCTGACACAAAAGTTTTAGAGCATCAACATCGCAGCGAGTGGGCGATCGTATGATATTCTGGGGTTCTTTTAGTAAATATGTAGATGTTTCAGGCCTCTTAAAATGTTGATTCAATAGGAAATTTCTGCAACGAAAAGAGGAGCATGTTTCATCGAAAGCCGTGTACGAACGAATTCCGACCTAATTCTACACCCGGGGTTTCTTGACCGAAGAAAAAGACGGGCACGTTGGAGTAGGCCTATCTAGCCTACCCTGGCAGTTTGTGTCTGGAGAGGCTCAGAATGATCGTCGAGCAGCCACGCAGTATGGCGTTGCGGGCAAAGTGTGCTGTTTATCCTAACTACGAAAGCGCGCTAGCACACAGACCGTACACAGTCGCTGATGATCCACAATATCTAATCAAATTCATGCGTGGGCAACTCGGTCCAGACGGGCCAGAGCTCACTAATACAACGTGTTAAAGGTATCCTTACCTGATGATATAACCGGAAATCATGAACAGGAGAAGCATGAATAATGTTCAGTAAGTAGGAACCAAGCAGTCTATATACTGCGGATGGATGATGCAGTTTCATAATGAAAAAATAGTATAACCGGCAAAAAGAACTGCATTTGACAGAACGTGATAGTCATCCATCTAATCCATTCTAATCACTGTCATTGTGGAGTCCGCATAAACATCCAAAGTAAGTAAGTTAACTACATGTGAGCAATAAGGTATCAAGAACTTGTCGAAGCCGGGGTTCATGTCACAGTTAGATGTCCTTTTCTCTCCTAGAAAATTATTCGTTCACAGACTATGGAGGATCAGAGTACCGTTGGTAAAGCTAACTGAATGCGAAACCAAAATATATACTGCTTATAAGTCCTCAAATATCCAGGGCCGAGATGGAAACCAATCCCGTAGCACTCGGGGACAGTGCCATGAGATATACGGCTCCACATCTCCTCAGGGATATGGAGAGTAAGACAAATGAATCAAACAGACAACTGAAGATCCCCATTGTCAAACCAACCAGGAGAAAATACTCACAATAGCCCCAGATGCACTAGCGAACTCCTGATTTTCAGGATTTGCTCACGGATCACGACACCTTGAAGATGTATAAAAGACTCTCAGAATCGTTAGACATTCTTCAAGCTGAGCTTCCCTCAATCAACTACAACTTCAGTGCTGGTCACTTGTGAGTCGTCTCAGACGGTACCAAAGCCACTGAGCCGTCGTACTGATGATTCCTTCCAGAACCCTTTTCAAAAACATATCATACAAAATGCGATTCACTTCCACCATCATCTTCTGCGCTGCCATCGCTGCCACATCTGGCCTCGCTGCATCCATCAGGGATCCTGAGTTCTACCGCCGCTATGAGAAGTAAGTCTCTTCTGTATCCTCAACCTTTTTCAATCTAATATATTCAACCCATTAGCACCGAGTACACGTCTCTCACTCGTCGCACCGTTCCCCTGCAATGCGGGTCGCACAACAATCAAGTCATTTGCTCGACCACACATCAATGCCTCTCTGCATCCGCCAGACCAACCCGAATTCCTGGTGCGCATGCAACACTGAACTCGCATTGCGAGACCGAGTGTTCTTGTCGACAACCACTTGGTGAGATTAGCGGAAATGTGCAGAAGAAAGGATCGCAACGCGCTCCCAGCCGGAGTCCGTCGCCACGCCGCCACCGTCGTGAGGTTGAGGAGTAAGTATCTACGCCATATCAGTTTTGGGATGTCTTGGCTCATTAAATTCTTGAAATTATGTAGCATGGACACTTCGTTGACTCGTCGCACTGTGCCCCTTCAGTGCGGGTCGCACAACAACCAAGTTATATGCTCTACCACGCATCAATGCCTCTCTTCATCTGCCAGACCAACCCGAATTCCTGGAGCGCATGCGACATTGAATTCGCATTGCGAGACGGAATGCTCTTGCCGACAGCCATTGGGTGAGATCAGCGGAAACGTGCAGAAGAAAGGATCGCAGCGCGCTCCCAGCCGCAGCTTCCTTCCCCCCGCCGTCACCGTCGCGATATTGAAGAGTACGTGTTTACTGCGCATCACATGATTTTAATTTTAATTGATCGAATGGTGTAGCGTGGACACTTCGTTGACTCGCCGCAATGTGCCTCTTCAGTGCGGATCGCACAACAACCAGGTGATCTGCCCCACGACTCACCAGTGCCTTTCTGCGTCTGGTAGGCCAACCCGTATTCCTGGAGCGCATGCAACATTGAACTCGCACTGCGAGACTGAGTGCTCTTGCCGCCAGCCTCTTGGCGAAATCAGCGGAAACGAGCAGAGGAAGGGCAGTCAGGGCCGCAGGCCTGCTTCTCCCCGTCGTCACTAGATACCTTAAGTTCTGCTCATGTATCTTGTAGACTCTAGTGGGCAGTCAATTTAACGAAATGGGTAGTTGTTACACTGTGATTTCGCTTGAGTTCCCTGGATTCTATTGTTTGGCGGGTTCTCTGATGTGTACATCCCCGCAGGGCCTTTAACTATCTATGAGCATTCACTGAAGTGCCGCATACGTGAAGTTTCTCTTCGTTTCACTGATATCCCAGTCGCAAGGCTTGATCTTATTCCCCAAGGCCGTCGTCGGGTCCCATTCGCTTTTGTTTTTCTATAAACAATCATAAGTGGATTCGGCAATATTTTTGAAGTTCATATCTAAAACCTGACTTCATTGCTGAATTAGGGTATTACGCTATATACAAGGTATCTGTGTGGCGCAATAGGTTGTATCGGTGTATGCTAGTCTCCGGTGTAGTGTGGCGCAATGGCCGCACATGCCGTTTCGCCGGGCACTTCGGCTACACTATTTCTATGATAATTAGAATGTACAGGTTCCTGAGCGCCTTGTAACAATGGATCCACGGCTCATATACTGTTCAACATCATTGTGCCAGATATATCATGTCACAATAATAAGCAAAACACGTCCAGGCGTAGCACGATTAAACTGATCAGAGACTAGCCGCTAATATGTTGTTCTGTACTGTACTTTAAATTGGCATAGAGACGCGAGGACATTGCTTCATCAATACTGTGAATGTCCCTGCGAATAGTCAATTTGAATTAAACCTAGCTAATTATCAGTGGCCTTCGGTGAAGTACCTGGGCGCGGGCGGAACTCGTCACTTCGCACTTATGTCCGCAAACGGCTGTGCCAGTGACTTGAAATATTTGCAATCTATTCGTTTTTCATTAATGAAATATACACAGAGTCTCTGACAAACGCCATACACGATCCCGATGATGTACTCGCGAGAATATACAACAATGGTGATGGTTCCATTATCGTGGCGAGGACATGATCAGGCCTTCCATTATGGGCCCATGTAAATGGCCCTCCGAATCGCGAACGGGGAAAGTATCACCCTTTCAGATGAGAATTATGGAATCCCATGAGTCATTTAGTGGATAGGGTCCAGGGCCAATGACCCAATGATTTACCGTAACAACTCGCTCTTTTTAATTCATCATTATTGTGATAAACAGAGACGCATTGTTATATTACATTACATGAGGGACACATAACAAATCTCGTTGTAATTTACCACCACAATGACACTCATTGTCTCTCTGTAGTACACGAACTTTCATCACAGAAGCTTCCTCGAGTACTTGTTTGTCCTATTGAATAAGTATAAATACCATTGCAAACGAACGTAGAACATTCAGTCTCTTCCCAGCATCCTCTTGAAGATATACAACAAAAAGCCTCTTTCCCTCTCCCATTATCCCATAGTCAACTTGCAGACATGCCTATCAAAGGTTTCCTCACCGGGAAATGCATTCAACAACCTTTCAGCAGAGTTATTTAGTCCATTCCTCTGTGGCTCTATTACGTCGCCTTGTGCTACAGCCGTACAAATGGCGGAAACAAGAACGAAATGCCTACTGTTAGAGTTTCTATTGCCACAGCACACTCAGGATCCACCGGGGTCAACAGCGTGTCGAGTAAGTAGTGCCAATGGGCTCTACGTCAGGGTAAGCGAGCACGTTTACCACACTTGGTTTTAATGTGGCATCAGAGAATTGACATGAATTGACATGAATTTATCTTCTCAGGGGACTAACGAATGCGCATAGTCGAGATCGAGACCATCAAGGGCACCTTTTAAGTGGGGGATTGCAGAGAAGCTCTGCAGCGCCATCTGCTCCAGATCTCCGCTCCAATTGGCCTTTATCGACTACCGTACACCCAAATGGGCTTCGATATAGCCCCTACTCACCCGGAGTGTGTTATCCAAATTCAACGGCTCGACAGTAGAAAGACGCCCAATGTCGGTCGGCCCGCGTTCGATGGCAGAGTGCTTGTCAAAGCCACTCACTCGTAGTCAGGGAGCTCACAGAACGAGTCACCAGACATGATTAAACATTCCCATAGACACGGATCGGTTAAGATCGTAGGATTCCTCGTTTTATAGCAGCCCGCACAACGGCCTTAATATTGTCTTGCAGAAAGGGCGACGGGACCGGCAATGAGCTCTGTATTTCACTGATGTTGGGATATCTCTATGAGGTCAAATAAATGTAAGGGTTTTTGGTAGAGAAGACGAGGATGGCCTGAGTTGGAGCATCGAACTTGATAGATTGAAGTGTTTGCGATTAATAAAAATTGTGTTTCAGTTACTCATACCTACCCCGATTCGGAGTTCTGTGAGCCACAGGTTTGTTACTGAGTGAGAATACCTTTAGCAGCTGAAAGAATGTGAGATTGAGATAATATAGCACTGAGATACTGCCGTCTATGGCCCAATTGATATGGGACAGCAATATTGTTGAACGAGAGAGCATCACAAAGACCTGCCGGATCGAGGAGTCCGGTTATCGCCGAAACTTTCGGCACAAGGCGCAGCAACATATCGTTGAGTTCAGGCTGCTTATCATGAACCACCAGTGCAATGTAATATATTTATTCCACCTAGAATTCATGTCATACCGTTTCTCTTCACCCGTGGTGCGCGATGATCCCCGATTTTTCAAGCACGCATACTCGAGGAATCTGACATGGGGGCTAACTGGCAGGTATGTAATCTTTACAATATGATGTGCGCACACGCTAGCCCTGAGTCATGGATAGTGCGGTTCTCTAGCCACGACTGTCTTTGCAGCTCGTGAGCCATGTGCCTGTTGAATCAGCGTAGCGTAGGGTCGGCGAAGCAGCGTAGATTGGTTGCTGGATGCGCGTAGATTGGTTACTGGACGCGCGTAGACTGGTTACTGGACGCGCGTAGATTGCCTGCTGGATGCGCGTAGGCTGGCTACTGGATGCGCGTAGATTGGCTACTGGACGCGCGTAGACTGGTTACTGGATGCGTTACACTTGCTGCCTCCTATACCGCCAAGTCTAGTGATCAAGACTGCGTAGACTGGTTGCTAGACCCCGACACCATCTTCCATTACACAGGGCAGATCCGCTGGAAGAGGGTCTAACGTACCATATCAATCCATGAACCCCTCGCGCGTTGTAAAGCAGGTACATTGGTCGATACCTCGACGTTATACCTGGCAGTCATGCTTCCTCAGTCCTCCTTCATGGTCTAGATATCGCATTTTTTAGCAACACAGGCCACGAGCGGGCATAGGAGTGTGTGTGTGTTCTTAAGCCGCGCAGACATCTCGTCGAAGAGTCGTCATTGCCCTACCTGCATGCCATAGCTCCTTCCGTTACTTAGCGCGCGTTGGTTGTTGAAAGACAGCGCAAACTGGTTGCTGGATGCAGACACCCCAAGTACCTTACCCAGGGGAGCAGTGATTGCAGGCAGCGTAGACCGGTTGCTGGAGAGTTGCCATCGTGCATACCATGCCACTTCATACTCGCATTACATAGCACTTAGCAGAGACTGTTCACCACCGTCGCACGCGTTGCTAGTGCTGCTTAGAAAGTCATTGATAGAGAATAATAAAAATAAAATAAAATAAAAAAACATGATCAAGCCCTAGCTCGACCGACTCTTATGAAAAAATGGAAAAGGAAAAGGAAAGTAAAAAAGAGCAAAGGAAAAGTTCGTTGAGTGCACAAAGAAAGAAAGAACGAACGAAAGAACGAAATGAATATCCACGAAGAAATAACGACACGAGGACGAACTGGTATCTCAGAGCCAGACCGCCGTCAGTTTGGTTTGTGAATAAAATAGACCCGCCGAACTCGAAAGCCCACAGAAACCAGGGATCCAGCACGCACGTACAAAAGCATACAGACAAACTACTTGCATCTTCAGCTACTCCTCCGCAAAACCACACTTCATAAATCATACATACATACGCGCATCTCCCTCCCTCCCTCCCTCCTACACACCTTCCCACTCAATAAACAAAAACCATTTTTCAAAGCACGCCCCACAACCCTCGAAGCACGCCAACTACCCCCACCACTCCCATCCCCAGAGTCACCCTAACAGCAGCAGCACCACTGCTTCCACCCGAGCCCGCCGAATCCGAATCCGACCCCGGATCCCCACTCCCCGACAGCCCGGGCGGGGGCACTAGCACAGTCTGTACAGCCACCACCGTGCTGCTCCCGCCCTCCGACGTTGAACTCGAGGTCACGGTTTGCCTCTCCACCGACACAGTCACCAAAACTGACACGGATACCGAGGTTCTTGAGGAAGAAGACGAGGAGGAGGATGAGGCGGACGAGGATCCCGAGGAGGAACCGGAGGGAGCAGGAGGCGGGGTGCCGGTCGATTGCGATGCGGTCGTGTGCGTTGTGAAAGGGGTTTGTGGCGGATGGGAGGCCGGTTGAGGAGTTTACTGTTGGTGGTGAATGAATGAATTCATAGATGGAGGGAGGGAAGGAAGGTGCAGGTCAGTTTCACGACTTGGTATGGAAAGAAGAATGATAACGATGAATAATGGACGACGACATACTGCCCTAGCATAGTTCGACTCGCACCCCATCCGTGGTCCCCCAATCTTCGATGCGGCATACACCTTGGGCACATTAGAAAGTTGAGTCCTTGAAGGACTAATGCGAGTATAAGCACGCCGTGTCGCTTCTAGAGATCAATGTATGGAATTAGCAACTATAACAGCGGTTAACAGACGAATAAAAATGGAAGATGATGGATGACGACGCAGGAACAGAATGGAGGGGGAGAGGAGGACAAAAAGCCTCAGCAAGGCAAGGAGGGAAGGGCGATAGATGGATGAAGAGAGAACGGGAACGTACAGGCTACAATTATTATCAGCAGCAGCCTTCGACGCGCAAGGGAGCGCGCACGATGGCAGATCGTTGATCGTCACCGACTGGGCCACGACGTTGTTGAGGACGGCGCTCAGCCCGAGACCGAGGAGAAGGAAGGCCCGGATCGTCGCGATACGTAGCATAGTTGGTGTTTGGGTATACGAAGAGGTGAAGTATGAGTATAGAGTTTTGAGAGCGTCAGGGTGAGGTTGCCTGTCAGAGAAGGAAGACGAATGCATTATGAGCCGTCTGTCATGTGCTAAAATAAAAAGAGACTAACCTAGCGAAGAAGCCTTCCTTCCTTTATTTCCACTGCAAGAGCAGAGGTGGAGTAGTAACAATCCATGAGGGCTCCTGATAAAACCATCACGTGGCCGTAAATTGAGATTCTCACGATCAATCTCAAGCCCAATTTGGTAGGTAAGTGTAGGATTTTTCATTATTGTTTCGAGGACTCCGACATCAACATCGACCTCTTTACGAACTCTTAACGAAGCCTCCCGGACTTATAATATAAACACCCACTATGCCTAAAATTAGAAAAGGTTTTTTTTTTGTTGAACTTGGCTAAACAAACGTTAATTTTTTGCGTTTTTTCTTCCCATTCTTTTCCCTCGTTTATCCATGGAATTGTTAACGATGATATTCAGAGAAAAGTAATAGGAAGTTGACCAGTAATCGTCCAAAACTTTGCAAAAGATAAAGGAGAGTAACAGAAAGAAGTCGAAGGCCGCCAAGAAGAGCGTGCAATGGAAGAGCAGTATGTCCTTCAATTTATTCTGGCGACACTTGATCTCAGAACTAAAGTGTTGTAAATATTTAATAGAGACTTGGATAAATCCTGGTATTTCCAGTGAATTCCCATACAAGGGTCAACTCCTAGAGGAGGTCGCTGAGCAGCGCAGACCAGTAAGCTTCTCCAGGACGTCTCTTGACAGCTTACCCATTGTTTTTAGGCAGCAGAAAAGAAGATGGGAAGAAGGCGGACAAGCAGTGTGCTATCGCCAAAGCAAGGCCCTTCGCTCGAGCAGAGCCGATGACAAATAAAACACTCAAAACGACGACGACGAGCCCTCGGAAGACCTCAACGTCGGCGCCGAGAGCATCGCCAGCCTCAGCGCCAAGTTCCTCAACACCGAGCTGAAGCTTCGTCCCCGTCCTGCTACCAAGATCGAGGAGGAGGACGAAGACGAGGAAGAGGAAGCCCCTGTCCTGATCAACCGCGATCTGCCCAATCTCAAGTCAGTGCTGGAGAAAGCAGATATAGTTCTTGAAGTCGTCGATCCCCTCGCCTACGGAAGCAAGCACGTAAAGAAGCTCGCGACCGAGATGAGCAAAAAGGTGCTTTTGGTCCTCAACAAAATCGGTGAATCGCAACAAACAACAAATGACATTGTTATTTTACTAATGGAATAGAACGGAAAAGACACGTCCTAGGGAAGCTGTCGCCTCGTGGTCGTAACATCTGCGAACTCCACGACCAACCTTGCTTTTCTGCGCTGCCTCCTTCCTTCCTCCGCGCCGCCTCCGTCGTGCTGTCGCAGCCCTTGACGAAATGCAAAGGCAAAGGTGCCCGTGGACGACGCCGCCGACGCTGATTCCCTCCTTACCTGCCTGGCACAATGGGCCATGGACAAAAAGGGCGACAAAACACTCGTCATGACCGTCGTCGGCGTTACAAATGTATGCGCCCCTTTCCTCTTCTCCAATCAAACCAAACCCAATTTAATACTTAACACTAAACGCTCATCCAACCCTATTCCGCCTATACCTACAGGTCGGCAAAAGCTCCCTTATCAACTCTCTCCTTAAGCGCGCCACACCGCCCGTGTACACCCTCAAGTCCTCCTCGTGGGACCCTACTGCCACTTCCCTCCCTCAAGAAGGTACTCGAGACCGCGAACCATAAAATCACTACCATCGGTATCCTCGGCCTCTCGTTCACCTCCGACGCGGACGAAGTGGTCGTCGAGCAGAGCCATGCGCGCGATATTCTACTCCGCAATAACGGCATGATTAATTTGACCGTTTGAAAGATGAGAACTCGCCGAGTACCTTTTTATTCTCCACTCTCTTGCAGGCGACATGCGTTGTCTTCCCCATTTCGAGAGGTATACTCACCATATTTCTGTCCATCTAGTCGCCCACATCGTCTCGCGCGCAAACATAAAAGACCTCATGCTAATATACAGCCTCGCCGCGTTCACCAAAGGCGACCCAACAGCCTTCCTGTCAGGGGCCGTGCGTGCAAACCAGCTTTTGAAAAAGGTGTGTTATATTTTCATTTTTCGTCTTTTGACTTCATTTTCGTTAATATTTTAGACTGCTTCGGCGGCAGCGGCTGAGGCGTACCATTTCACCTCATATCGCTTCTCACGACTGGCTATGAGCGCATGAACGTCACTTTTCCATCCTTTCATCCATCCGTCCATTCTCCTCCCTCTCCGTTACACCGTCTGTCAGGCGAGGACTCAGAGAGGACGGAGACGACAGAGAAAGGGATGATCAGAGTAAGAGACAAGGTAGAGACTACCGTACAAGTGTGTGGAATCCGCGATTATATAGGGGTGTGACCCTATACGATCGGTCTATATACGGTAGTTTAGGGTGGCTATGGTACGATCGTAACATCACCCCCTCTTAAGAAAGGACCGCCGCGAGCTAAGCAATGTTGTGACAATGTTTGTACGCCTCTATCAGCGAATTAGGGTCGAAGAGGGCAGGCTCTGTATCCCAGATGGTATTGCCGTCCGAAGAACCTTCCAGTGAGACAAGGAATTGGGTACCGCTGCGTAGAAGACGATGAGAGACGACGGAGGCAACAGCCCGAGTGAGCATATTAACGGCGTTCGACGGGGTGAGGCAGCCGCAGGTTGGGCGTTGAACGCGGGCGAGATGAAGGGGTGAAGTTTAGAGACATGGAAGACGTTATGGATGAGCCAGCCAGGAGGAAGCTCGAGCTTGTAGGATTGAATGCCAATTTTTTGAACGACCTTGAAGGGGCCATGACGTTTGCTGTCGAGTTTTTGCAAGGGCGGGAGGTCTTAATATCCGACGAGCGTCGAGGGAGGACGAGATCCCCGGCCGCAAAAGACGGGCGACAGGACGGTGAGATTTGTTGTAAGGGCGCGACATTGCCTGGGCAGCCAGCTCGAGTGCCGCTGGGAGGACTCACGCTGAAGAGCGTCCATCTGCGAAGCGAACTCGTTAGCGTGTTTGACAACTGTAGTAGACTGGCGAATGGGCTGCAAAGGGCGGCGGGGGGTCACGGCCGAGGTTTAGAAAGAAAGGGGAGTAGCCAGTCGAGGAGTTAACTTTGTTGTTAACCGCAAACTCAGCGCACGCCAGCCATTCCGCCCAGTCCGATTGACACTGGTTACAGAAGATTCGCAGGTATTGCTCGACTTCTTGATTAGCACGCTCGGTCTGACCGTCCGTCTGTGGGCGAAAGGCGGTCAAGCATTTTCCGTGATTCCAAGGAGTTCGTTGAGAGCCCGGGTGAAGCTGCTGAGGAAGACAGAGCCACGGTCAGAGATGACACGACAAGGGAGGCCGAAGTCTTTCCACACGTTATCCCTGTACAGCCTAGCCAAGCCCTCCGCTGTGATAGTCTTTCGGCAGGGCATAATGCGAACCATTTTCGAGAGTCTGTCGACAACCACAAAGATCGAGTCGTAACCGCTAGACCTAGGCAAGTCGACGATGAGATCAGCCGAGATGACGTCCCAATTTGAGTCGGGAACTGCGTTGGGGGTGAGCAGGCCGTGGGGGCGTTGGCGGAGGGGTTTCGATTTCTGACAGATCGCGCAGCCGTCGACGTAGCGCCTGCAGTCGCGAGCCAAAGACGGCCACCAGAAGTCCCGCTCGCGTGAGCTCAATCGTCTTCGCATGACCCGGGTGGCCAGCAGTGATGGCGTCATGGTTGGAATGTAGGATGCGTTCGCGCAGGTTGGACTTGTCCGGCACAAAAATGCGGTTGTGCCAGCAGACGATGCCATCGGTGTAGGTCCAGCCTATTATGTTTCGATGTCTGTCAAACATGTTGTCCAACTGTTGCTTGTGTAGCTTGATTTCCGCTGACAAAAGGGCTATCTGGAAAATCGACATGGGTGCGGCCGGATGTGCTCAGGCTTCAGAAGGGTCAAGTTGTCGTTATCGCCGCTGCCTTTGTCATAGTCAGGGGCGCTTCGACAAAGTGTCTGCACACACCATTGAGGCACCAGGCTTGTGAATAAGAACGAAGTCGAAATCGGCGAGCTCCGCAGACCAGCGAGCTTGGCGGCGGTTCAGCTTCTGGCTTGACATGAAGTACTGTAGATTGCAATGGTCGGAGAAGATTTCGACAGGGTGTGTGGAGCCATGCAGATAACGTCGCCAGTCGCCGAGGGCGCGCATGATGGACAGCAGCTCCCGGTCGTGAATATCGTAGTTACGCTCGATTTCATTTAAGGCCTTGGAAGAGAACGCGATAGGCTGCCAAGTTTCACCTTGTCGT
This sequence comes from Psilocybe azurescens, assembly GCA_023853785.1. Classification (NCBI taxonomy): domain Eukaryota; kingdom Fungi; phylum Basidiomycota; class Agaricomycetes; order Agaricales; family Agrocybaceae; genus Psilocybe; species Psilocybe azurescens. The sequence goes on along the minus strand of JAJIRX010000100.1, from coordinate 24,100 downwards.
TGGCTGAGCACAGCGCCGGTTGCAAACCCGGAAGAATCAGCCCTCGACGCCGGAAGGGGGCATCGTCCAGCCGGAAGGGCAGGATAGGGGAAGAGCAGGCACTTACGCGCAGCTCTTCGAATGCCCGGTTCTCAACAGCGGTCCAAACCCACGGTTGGTTGCCGCAGAGACGATTCAAGGGGGTCGCCATGCGAGCAAAGTGTCCGATGAAGCGGCGATAGAAGTTGGCAAAGCTGAGGAACTGTTGCACGTCCTTCTTGCATTTGGGCATCGGCCAATCAGCAAGAGCAGCGACCTTCTTCGGGTCCATTCGCAGCTTCCCCTCGGACACGACAACGCCCAGAAACTCAACCTCGGACTTCTCGAATGCACACTTCTCAGGCTTTAGGAACAGGTTGTTATCTTTCAAGATCTGTAGCACGCGGTTGACCAAGCGGCGATGCTCATCGATGTCGTTTGAAAAGATCAAAATATCGTCCATGTAGATGATCACATGGCCGTCATCGATGAGATCTTTGAACAAGTCGTTCATCATGTTCTGGAATGTCGCAGGGGAATTGCAGAGACCGAAGTACATCACCAAGGGTTCGAAAAGCCTGCGGTTAGTGATGAAAGCCGCCTTGTGTTCGTCAGCCTTCAGCGGATGCGATACGTTGTTGTATCCCCAGCGAATATCGAGCTTTGTGAAATACTTAGCACCCTTCAACTTGTCCATGAGCTCCGAAATAAGCGGCAGTGGATAGCAATTGCGAATCGTCATCTCGTTCAGCCTGCGATAGTCCTGGATAGGGGCGCAGCATCAGCAAATCCTGATTTTTTTGTGCTATTTTTAGCACAAAACGATGCTACCGAGTACTATGTAGTACTACATAGCATGCCCTAGTATCATAGCAAAGGTCCCCCCTCTACGTAGTGCTATGTAGTGCTAGCTAGCATCCCAAGGTTTGCTGATGAGTGAGCCATCTTTCTTAGCGACAAAGAAAAAGGGAGAGGCCAAGGGCGAAATTGAGGGGCGTATACGGCCAGTACGCAGCTCCTCGTCAATGAATTCATCTGCAGCAATGGACTGTTTCGGGGACAGGGGATAAATTTTGGCCTTGATGGACTTTGCGTCAGGTTTGAGGTCGATAGCGTGGTCCCAAAGCGCGTCAGCGGAGGCAGTTTGTCAAACTCAGATTTCTCAAAAACAGGCGCGAAGTCCTTAAGGTAACGGTCAGGGTACGAGGCGATGTTACGTTGAGCTGTGAGGTAAGCCATCACTTCCGAGTGGCTCTGCAGGCAGAACAGAGCGTTCATTGAGATCGACACACAGCATGCGGTCGCCCGTCTTCCAAAGCGTCGGCGATAACATCAGACCACTCTTCTTGGGAGGGGCGCAAGCCCTTGGCCCCACCATCGGCGTGGAGCGCATTGTCAACATGATCACAACAAGCGTTTATGACAGGCTCGTCGGGGTGTAGTTGACGCACAACGTCAGCACCGCACAAGAGGGGGCACCTTGTGAAGCATAGTTTGCCAGACTTAAAGTCAATGATAGGGTTGTGGAAGCGGAGCCAGGACAGCCCTAGGATCAAGGAAGAGGACCCTGTGTTCGTCACGGAGAAGCGCAAGTTCTCGACATGATCACCAATGGACACCTCAAGCAGAACGGCGTTCTTGATGCAACCATTGGCATTGCGAGTTCCGTCGACGTTGTAGACGGCGACAGGGTGCCGGCAAGGGTATCAAGGGCAGATCGAGGTTTGCGACGAGATCTTCATGAATGTAGCAGCCAGAGGCCCCGGAGTCGAGAAGGGCAACAATAGAGGTTGGGGCAGCAGAGGGAACAGGCTTGACAGAGAGGGCAACGTCCATAGAGTTGCTGCCGACACGTGAAATGATGTTCTTCGGTTCGTGCAGTTGACGTAGGACCTGCAAGGCCAGCGGCACGTCCAAGAAAACACAGGGAGCGAATCAAACGATCGTCGACTTCAAGACGGCGATCCCGAGCCACCATTTGTCGAGAACTCGCAGGATGGCCCGTTCATCAGGGTAAGCGGCACGACAACGTTCCAGCAAGGAAAACGACCGTCGAGGGAGTGGGGGGTAAGTCGGCACCAGAGCGTGCATATTTGGGAAGAGGAGGGGAAGGTTGCGCGGGAGGGGGCCCGTCGTGAATGTGATAAAGCAACTCACCATTCGCTGGTGCATTCACCAACACGCCCAGAGTCGTCGACATCATCAACGTCTTCACACGAAGCACGATGCCACAAGAGGGAACAACATCAGCGACGCCAAGGGAAGCACGATACGAGCAGAAGAAACAGACGGCGCGAGGGGATAAGAGAGGAGACGTGGTTTGCAAGGCAGGAAAGCAATGTATTGACTCATTGAATACACGCATAAGCTCGTGAACCCGTCGAGGAACCACGTCAGTCACTCGGCGGCATCTACAAAACCCTCGTCAACCAACAGTTCTTGAATCCTCTTCAACCCGGAAAATCTCCTCGCGGTCTTCTTCGGCCAGGGCGGCAAATTCCTCCATCATAGTGCGTGCTTGGGCAAGTCTGGAACGTGCATCGCGTCGGAACTGAGCGTCATAAGGTTTGGGGCAAGAGCGGGCGAGGTGACCCTTGACGCCGCAGTTGTGGCAGGCCATTGAGGCCAGATCAGGGCTAGCGGTCTAGAAAGGCGATCGGCAGGTAAGGAAATGGACGTGGGCAGTGAGGCATGCGGCGTGGGTGCGTGGGAGTTGGAGCTTGAAAGAGCAGGCATCGCGGAAGAAGAGGTTTGGGAGGGGCGAGAGGAATAGGGAAGTCTCCACCGGCCTTGAGTGTGAGACAGGGTCGCGTCGACCTCTCGCAGTTTATGGTCCTGCTCCAGTGCCGCTCGCCGCCATTCCTCGTAGGTCGTCAGGACAGACGTGGTACGGTTGATCTCGCGTAGCAGAGGGGGGGTTGAGAGCGTTCTTCAGAGCGTAAATAACAGCTTTGTCGTTGAAGTTAGACCGAATGACGAGCTCGTCGAAGATGACGAGGAATTCCTGGGCGGACAGTTTGCCCTGGCGGATGAGCGCGATCTCGCGAGCAGCCTCGTCCTCGGAGTAGTGGTTGAGGAAGGTGTCTTTGAACAGAGTTTCAAAGGCGTCCCACGTGGTGATCTCGTAGTCGCCGTTGCGGATATCAGTCATCATACGGTTACGCCAAATCTTAGCAAACCCCTTTGAGCAGTAGGAAAGCAAAAATAGAACTTGGGTTTTGATGAGCGCGAAATCAGCGGGGTTTGCGAGCATATGACCGTGGATCATTGCGAGGAAGTCAGAGATGTTAGCCGACACGCCATCAAATTCAGGCGGCAGGTTCATGTGCAAACGGCGAGAGGCGCTTAGCAGCCGCAGAGAGGGCTTGGGAGCCGTTGGTTGGGTGCCAGAGAAGTCCCTGAGGAAGAGCAACATGCTCTCGCCGGTTTGCCTCGATCATGCTCTCGCGGTTAGCAGCCAGAATGCGGTCAAGCAGGTCGGCCGTCAACACCGCAGAAGGGTTGGACACCCCAGGAAAAGGGAGAGGAGGATCAGACCAAGGACCAGGTACAGCGAGGTTGTTATCAGGCAGTTGTGCAGGATCAGGTGTCGCATGAGGCGGTTTGCGGCCCGGGAAAGAGAACGAGAAGCCGGAGTTGGAGACATAGCGCGTAACAACAGAGGAGAAAGAGAGAATCAAGGGGCGAAGACAGAAAATTTTGAGGAGAAGACAGTCACAGCGTGATCGCGAAAGGGAACCTCCAGAAGAAAACCGAGACACTCGACGAGGATAAATGGACCAGCCCAGGGACCAGCGCAGCGGCAGCGGGCTGAACGGTAGCGTAGTATAGATTAGCTCTGTAACGACGATAGCGATACACGCATGACGGCGGTGGACAAAGAGGGCGTGGTATTTCCCAAAAATTCTCGCCGTGGTGGGCAACAGTGCAGGGGTGAAGGGCAGGAAGTTTGATCAGGGCGGAATCAGAAGATAGCGAGAAAGGAGAATATATGCAGCGGAAAAAGGTGAGACAATCCTCGAGTATCAGAACAGTGGGTCAGGTGCAAGGGAGAAGACGAAGAGATAAGGGACGGTCGGTGAAGGTTTGGTTTTGAAAAGTCTCTACCTGATGTCAGGGCGAGGGACTCAGAGAGGACGGAGACGACAGAGAAAGGGATGATCAGAGTAAGAGACAAGGTAGAGACTACCGTACAAGTGTGTGGAATCCAGCGATTATATAGGGGTGTGACCCCTATACGATCGGTCTATATACGGTAGTTTAGGGTGGCTATGGTACGATCGTAACACCGTCCCTATCCTCATACTTCGTTTTCTGATTACTGTTTTGCTGACTTGTTGGAGAAGGTCGCAATACACAGAATGTGGAGCTACACCGGCCGTCACTATATCTTCCTTTGCTTTCACTGCTTCACAGATCTCACACAACTAATAATTACCAAACCGATGAATGGCGTTGTACAAGGCTTCCGGATACACTTCAAAGCATGGATATCAAATGTCAAGCAGGGGAAGAAGACCACATAGCTGAAAGCCCGGCGTCGCAGGGCTCACTGAGAGTCACACAGAAAATGACAAGACCACGATATATCGCTTGAACGACTGACTGGGTTACAGATATGTACGGTGCGTAAGGAAAGAGAAGTCGGTGTCAAAGGAAAATGTTGGGGATCGCAGTCATGTGTACGTAGATGTGGAAGATAAGATAATATGGAAAAGGGGCTATGGTAAGACTGGGGTGCCAGGCTTACAATAGCATTCGCCATTGTTATACAGGACGAGTTTCCTGTTATCTACTCCGCGGCCATTCGGTATCGGAACGACAGGTCGTGCTTGCCATTCTCTCCACCAGTGTTAGGGATTGAGATCTCCAAATGAGACACTGAAATTCTCTTCACAGCGCGCTACTGCTTCCCTGACGTTCACTCTCTGACTAGTCGATACAGCGGAGATGCCATCAAGCTCACTCACAGACTAAGCGTCCAACTGGGCCCAGACATTTTGTTTCATCTCCAGAACTTGCACACTTCAAACCTTTGCACGATGTTTCCATTCGGTAAAAACTTGACAAATAAAATTTCCCAACATTCGGTGGGTCATTCACGCACCGGTCATCCAGGGTATGACACTTGTGATATTGGGCTCGAGCTTGAGGAGAATGATATGAAGGACTATTTGAACACCTGGGGTAGGCGATACACACACCTTTGCCATATCCAGATGACCAGCGATAGCTGGTGGATGAGAACATCGAACAAGGAAAAGTGGATAGAAATGACCTAGCTGTCGCGCGAGTCCAGAACTACGATTCCTCCAATCTACATTATCTTTCTATGGAAGAACAGAGGACGATTCAATTCCACTGTGACAGAATGACATAGGCTGGTTTCACCACTCTTAATTCGTCAAACTTGTATTGAATGGACGAAGCTAGATACGTTACTTGTACGATGATACAGACAGGATTGCTTCAAACACGATGGAGTAGGCCAATCCGGCCTACCCTAGCAGCTTCGTGTCTGGCAAGGCTCGGAATGCTCGTCGAGCGGCCACGCAGTATAGCGTTGCGGGCAAAGTGTCTTGTCCTCTCACTACGAAAGCGCGCTAGCACACAAACCGTGCACAGCCGCTGATGCGCTCTACAGTATCTAATCTAATCTAATCCGCCCTCGGGCAGCTCGGCCCAGATGGCCAGAACCCACTACTACATGTGCCCCCTCAAAACTAAGCAACGCCCTCGTTGCGTCCACCAATATCTATCCCTGAAACGTGTGTCCCAATTCCTCCTTTTCCATCTTCCCTTTTGCTTCTTCAATTCCCATGGCTGTCAACCCGTGGAAACTCCGAGGCTAGATCAACTGTCCGACTCCCATGGCTGTCGATTCGTGGGATCTCCGAACCTCGGTTCACCTCTAATTCCGATTCTTCAAAACCCTGGCCTTTTTGTCGCTTTTCCCTTCTCCTTCTTCGCACAGTTCCTCTCGTCTTTGCCATTCTGTATCGATATTTGCTTGCATCTTCTTCAGCTCTGTCCCCTCCCTCGGCACAAATCGTCGTAGTCTCCTGGAGCTGAATTTTCCTGCAATTGGATGGCCTTCCAGTGTTTCAATTTTGTAGGAATTCTGATAGCGGTCGACAACCCGTCGTGGTACGGAAAATTTGGGTAGGAGTTTTCTCTCTGTTTTGAATGTATAGTCCAAATCACTCCGATATACCTGCACCAGGTCACCCACTTTGAATACCACCTCCCCAGGTGGATGGGCTTTGACACGTTTGTCAAATGCCGCTTTCCTACGCCCTGCATGCTCTACGATTTGGGAGTACCCATCGAAACGCTGTTGCTCTGTGAATGCCATGTGGATGTCCACCTCCTCTGTTGTTGGTTCTGCCAATATTTCTGCAGCTGGGGTTTGCTTTGTGTTGATAACCAAGCTGAGTAGGAGCTCGTTTGGTGAGTATTTTAGATTTGGGAGGATTCGGTCGTTGATATAACGGATTGCAGCCTCTAGATGGTCGGGCCAGTTTGCTGGAAGGTCCATTTTGTTGTACTCGTCCTCTCCTAGGTTTGGTGCGCACATTCGTTTTAAACGATCGAGGGAGTATTGCATTAGTGCCTTCGAGGAGGCCGTTGATCCATGGTGAGTATGCTGGGCATATCTGGAGCTTTGTTCCACGCTTATCACATTCCTCCTTCAGCTCTTTGTTATCGAACTCTGGTCCTCCGTCTACCATCAATGTTTCGGATGCAGTGAACATGTCACATATATCACTGTATGTCTTCCGTGATGTTTTTCCAGTTGCTGCTGACTTCAGCTTTGTAGCCCACACTCGCTGTGCATACACGTCCATCCACAGTCTGAGCTTTGTTATTCCGCCCTTTCCTTTTGGCATTGACAACGTGTCTGCTACCATAAGTTCGAATGGGTGTCTTCTGGTGATGGGCTCGAGGAGAGAATGAAGGTGTGTAGATCCAAATCCTTTGCACTTTCCGCAGTCCATGATCGCCTTCATGATAGATTGGTCCATTTTCGGGCTGACAATCCTGTCGAGTAGCTGTGTCTTGATACCATCCCGATGGAAATGTCCTTTGTTGCAGTGTTCATCCCATGCGAGTGCAACTGTTTCTTCCTGTGTCATGCATTCTAACCTTGGCCTTGCCCTCACAGATCCGTCTCCCACTTTCCACAACCGCCCGTCATCGATCATGTATCCCTTGGCCTTATGCTTTGCTCTCTTCCGCACTTTCAAGCTTTTCCCATGGTCTAGCTCCATCAGTGACTCGATGACCTCCAAGAAGACCTTCTCGTTGGCAAACCTTGTTTGTAATGTGCAGTATGTTGATTCATCGTGGCATGTTTGAACATGGAACATGTCATTTGCCAGCCTGGTACGTGCCTCCCAGTCTTCGCTTACTGTCCATTCATGACCGTCTCCCTTTTCAAGTGGCATGTTAACAAACTGGCGGCTGAGTCCATCAGCAACAATGTTGAGGCGTCCTGGTCGGTGACGAACATCAATGATGTTATGGGCTAGGACTGCATCTCTCCATCGTGCGTGAGTTGAATTCATTGTTGTGCTCAGGAGGTGGTCGCGTAGGGCCTGACAGTCTGTTTCAATTTCAATAGGGTAACCCCAAATCATGTCGTCAAACTTGTCTAAGGTGTGTTTCAGTGCCGCAAATTCTAGGATAAAGGGCTTATACTTCTCTTCTGTTGCAGATGTCCTTTTTGATGAGAATCCGATGGGGTAGACTGTTGTTTTCTCTGTTCCATTGGGCATTACTGTTGTAAACCTTTGTGTACACATTCCTGCAAACCCAAATTTGCAACCATCTGTTGTGATAATGAAAGGAGTTCCATCGTATTTGGGTCCTTTAAGAATAGGTTCACTTGTGAGTGCTACCTTCAGTCGGAGGAATGCCTGGTCGTGCTCCCGCTTCCAAAGTCCTGCCAGTGAATGTCCTTTCATGGCTCGGGTATATGCGGCCTTCCCTTTGAGTTTGGGGCGGTTCCAGGTTACGGGCTAGGTCTGTGAGTGGTTGAGCTATAGATGCATATCCTTTCACCAAAGGCCGAAAGTAACCAGTCAAGCCAAGGAAGGAACCTAGGTTCTGTAAGTCGGTTGGGGTTTTCCAGTCTGCAATTGCTGTTAATTTTGTTAAATCAGGCTTTATACCATCTGGCCCGACACGTCCGCCCGCAAATGTTGCTTCTGTCATGAAGAATTTGGATTTTGCGGCAGAGAGAGAAAGACCTTTCTCCCGCACACGTTGTAGAAGTTGGCGAGTATCGTTTAGCATCACTTCAAAAGTATCTCCAGCTAATCCTCCGTCGTCCACAAACAGCTCGAACAATGTGCCTATCAAGTCACCTAGGGCATTTGCGGTCATTTCGGCAAATGTTGAAGGGGCACCTGTTAGCCTGAATGGCATTCGCTTGTAGCTGAAATATCCGCGGCCTTCCACATAGAAGCAGACATATGGCCTGTCTTCTTCCATTATTTCACATGCATAGAACCCATTTGCGAAGTTGAAGACTGTAATCCACCGATGCCCGCTCAAGTTCTGTTGTTTCTGACGAATATCTCCCTGAGGCATTGGTGGTACTTTTGTGACTTTGTTCAGTTCTGCGAAATCCTGACAGACACACCACTTATTCTGTGTCTGTGGTGGGCTGGGATTGATTATCTCATCTTCTTTAGGTGGTAATCCTTCAAAGGCTGACGGAAAGCCAGCTGCTATACATTCATCATTTACACGATGCTTCAGCATGTCTAGAGTGAGGCCGTTTCCTTCGTGTGCTTTTTTTGGCTAATGTTGTTGCTCCACAGCACTTCACATCCTGATGTGCGATTGGGGTGATTATGTCTGCTGCTAGCATTTTGTCGATCACTTCATTGAAGTATTCTTTTGGGATGGGCTTTGTGGTCGCTGATTGATTTTTGTACGAAAAACAGTGTCTCTCGGGAAGTCCATTCTATGTGATGCGCCGTTAACAGATGATACTTCGCTCATTGATAGAGCAAATGTGTCCGCATATTCAGATATTGTTGCTTGGACCTGGCTAAGTTGTTCGGAGGTGAGATCCTTGCCGAAGGTTACTTCTGCCTGAATTGCTGCAATGCGTACCGGGTTGAATGGATCTGTTTTTCTTGTTAATATGCTAGGCTCAAATGATTTTTGAGATGACAGGTTGTTCCGATGCCAGGGTGTGTGGAATTTGTGCCTGCCACTTCGGTCGAGAAGCCATACTGAACTCCACTCCTCAGGTGATGATTCCGCTGGATTGTTTGGATCCTCTGTTATAATCTCTTCAGGGAAATTGCAAATCCTTCATGGGGTTTGTGTGTTTGTATATCTGGTTTGTGATTCTCACGTTCTTCTATGATGTCTGCTGTAACATTCAGACTTGGCTCATATGTGGTGAACTTTTGCGGTTTAATGTCTGTCTTTTCGGTAATTGCTTTTAATGAATTATCAGTGAACTGAACGTCTGATGAACTTGTGACAGGCAAGACTTCCCTCAAGGGGGATGGTGTGTCACCCCCAAGCGTCTATGCAGCTGTTTAATGTCAATTGTGAGATTGGCCAGAAGATGTCCCGCTGCACCCCTTGTGCTCGAAAACTGGTTTTCTAAGATCACCCACTCCTTGCCTTTTTGGTATGCGTATGATGTTCTTTGAAATATCTGGTGAGTACTGGTGAATTGCACTAAATGCTTCCAGTAATGGTTTTCCAAAGAGTAGGGCCCATGCTCCACCGCTTTTGAACACTTCAAAAGTTCCCTGTCGCCTCACACCTTTGACTGTCACCCATCCTTCCCATGTGCCACTTGGCTGTATGGTTCGCCCATCTGCCAGACGGAGCAAGTGTTTTGATGGAGCCAGTGCTGATAGACGTCCTTTCAGTCTAGTGTATATTTCTTCATCAAGCCCATTAACCATGGCACCGTCGTCAAATGAACTTCTGAACCTCGCTATTTCTCCTTTTGTCCCTGACAGTTCTACTCCATGAACAAATGGTACGCTTTGTCTCTCTACTTCTCTTTTTCTTAGGCTGCCCACGCTGTACACGTCCAAAATGGTAACATTTTCTCTGACAGAATACATGCTTGTATCTGGGATAACCACTACGTCTATTGGTAAAGCTCCCTCCCCACGCGTTGGGGTATACAGTCCATTGGCAGGCCTAAATTTGTCCCCAAGCAGCGGCTCATTGTGCTTAGGGACCTCCTGTCTCTTCCTCCAGTCATGGGCCATCGCTGAAGCACCTTGCTTTACAACGATGGCCCACCTCCTTCCCTGGTTTGCCAAAAGCTGCAGGTGAGCAAGCTCATTTGCGTCATATGTTTGCACCTCGTCTGACTCAATGCTGACAGCATGAACGTTGATGGATGGGGCTCCGGCTGCCTCCGCTTTTTTCTGATTGTTCCAGCGATTGACCGCCACTTCTGTTCAAAGGGGGAACAAGAGGTGCTGAGCAAGGTGTTGGGTAATGGGCACGGTGTCCACACTTCCAACATTCGTTGGATGCGACTGGGAATGTACCTGGGGTGAGTGGATATGGCCGTGTTTCGCTTGGGCCCTTCCCATTTTGTCCATAGGCTTGTTGCCAGGCTGCTATTTGTTGTTTATATTGTTCAACGCCCTCTGTGTTGTTAGGTTGAAGTGGAAGGGCTTTGTTGAGGACGTCACCCAGCCTTTCATGAAGGGGTCGCTCAATAAAGTTTCCGGTTGATGAACGAGGTGCTATCTGGGGTTGTGGCATGTGGTACGTGGTTGCTGTGGTTGCTCCTCGTGTTTGGGGTGTGAGATTGATGTTTTGAAATGCAGTGCTGAGTGCTTTTGATGGGGTGTTTGGTACGGTAGGGCGTATGGTGTGACGGGCTAGATCTCGTTCATCCTCTATCTTCTCCAGTAATTCCTCGAGAGATATTGCTCGTACTGCATCACAAAGCTCCTTCCATGTTGTAGCCTTCCAGCCGACGATCCTTGAGATGGCTTTCGGCAGGTTCTTCCGTGCTGCGGAAACAAGAAGGTTGTTGGTGTCGGGATGTCGCCTGCCAACCTCTCCACTTTGTCTGCCCATACAACGTGTGTCAACTCTTCTTCTGCACCTATGCTAGCTGCAATCCTCTTTCCTAGATCGCTAGGCTTCAAAATGGTGGCATCCAAAAGTGCTTGTTTTTCTGCTGTTGTCTTCTCCGTGATGGGTTTAACAGGCCAGCGGATTTCGAAAGCAGTCTTAGCATTGGCAAATGTTGCTTTGTCGGCTGAAGTGAGTGTTGCCCACCATGCTGCCGCTGGGGATTTGGCTTTGAGTGAGAGTTCAAGGAGTTTCACTTTTTCTTGTACGGTGAGGCCTGTTTTCATGATTATCAGAGCGTTCTAGACGGTTCATGAAGTCTTGTGGGTCTCCATCTTCTGGCTTGCCTGTGAATGTGATAGAGTTGAGGTCTGTCATGTCGAAGTCGTCGTCAATGGGTGTTATTGGCAGGATAGAGGCTGGTGTTTCTGGTGGGGTTTCGTTAATTGGTGTTGTGGGCCACGTTGCAGGGGTTGTCAGGGTAAAATGTGGTGATGGTGGTGAGGAGTCTGAGATTGACAAGGTGGATTCTGTGTCTGTTTCAGTGAGAGATCTGGTGCTGGGGGTGTTTAGGACAGTGGGAGGGACATAGCAGTCTTCTACGTCACGCTCTATGTCACCAATGGACTGGCGAGGGCAAGCCTGGTCCACGGGGTATTTGTGAGTTGAATGGTGATGATTGTTGTGGTGAGTGTTTTGGTGATATATCGGAATTTGCTGATCAGTGTAGTTCTGGTTTTCGTCAGGAAGGAGTCCATGGCGTCTGGTTTGTTTATCAGTTTGTCTGTGTTGTAATCGATGGATGGCAGTGTGTGGATAGGTCAGATGTCACAATCGGAGGCCGGTTCGGTGACCGAGTTTGACAACAGGTGTTGAGATTTGGCTATTTCAGTGTAAGCTGGTTAGCCGAGGCTGGCTGTAGGTCTGATGATTTGAGTCTTGCAGTTGTCAGTGTCTGAGTAGGAGGCAGCTGCCACGAAATATCGCGGTTTTCGGGTGTCTGCTGGCAGGTTAAAGCTGAGGAAATGCTCGAAACAGGGAAAACAGGTAAGGCTTGGTAGGAATCGCTCTGTTGTCACCAAATGGAGTAGGCCAATCCGGCCTACCCTAGCAGCTCGTGTCTGGCAAGGCTCGGAATGCTTGTCGAGCGGCCACGCAGTATAGCGTTGCGGGCAAAGTGTCTTGTCCTCTCACTACGAAAGCGCGCTAGCACACAAACCGTGCACAGCCGCTGATGCGCTCTACAGTATCTAATCTAATCTAATCCGCCCTCGGGCAGCTCGGCCCAGATGGCCAGAACCCACTACTACAACGAGACTATCATTCAGCTGATTGAAGAATAATAAATTGGACTCATACGATACTGATCGGCACACGGCTGCTTAATGGCATTCTCGCACTCATAAGGCTTCTTCTATCGTGTGAGTGAGCGGATTGTGGCCGAGGTGAGCGTGGATCTAATCGATGATGAACTTAAGATGGGAGAATGCGCCGCAGGCAACAGACATCGCCGATTCTCGACGACCTCCTGCAACTTGGAATATTACTGCTCGTATCTCAGGAGGAAATGAAGATATCCCATTGGGAAATGAAAATTACCGCTAGATAGACGAGCTTAAATAAACTATCTAAAAGCGTACTCTACAGCCGGATTGGTCAACTCTTTTCAGAGAAAAGAGTCGGGATTGAGTTGGAGTTTGTGGTGAAGGCAAAGTGATCTATGGAATACGAAGGCACCATAGCAATTCATTAATTCACTGACCAATGGAAACCATGAGAAGGAGCAAAGACGTACCAAATGCTAATACCGGAAAAACAGATTTTCATCTCCAGTGAATAGTGGGAGTGGATGGTTGATGGTGATGCCGTCAGCAGTATCGTTGGAGAGTGACCAGGGAATTGGTGAGAAAGAGTCGCGATTAGTTTCTAAAATGGAAATTTCGTTGATATTTGTTGGATTGTTCGGCAAATTGCCAAGGGTTATAGCATTGGTAATCTCTAATGCCACAATCGCGACATTGAAGACTTCGGTAGTCTGGACATTCAATCCTGCTACTGCGGTATCGAATCCCGTAAACCAGGCATGGGTCGTTGGTGTTCCTAAAAACTCATCCTCGTTGACTACAAAAGACTGGAGAGTCTGAGAGCCAGGAGAAAGCTGGGTGAGGTTGGTGACGAAGGCCTGATCTTCCGTGATAAACCATGAAGCAAGGCTCCAGAATGGACCACCACCTGCAGCAGAGACGCCATATTGAAGCGTAGGCTGTATCAGGGCATCCACTGTAGGCGGCGCGAGGGCGGCGAAGTACATGAGGAGTTGGCCACTATTTACTTGTGGAAGCGGAGGAAGGGGCCAGTCCGATATGAAACTTGTGATGCTAGGTGCGTCAACAATGGCGAGTATGGTTGCAGATTGTAGATTTCGAGAATTAAGACTGGGTTTGACAGCGGGGCCATTAGGGAGATTGAAACGAGGCTTGGAACCTTTCAAGGGCGCAACGTGGAGTACGGTGCCATCAGCATCGAGCAGACGAACCTCGTTCGCAGAGTGCACAACCTTGCCACCCTCTGGGACGGTATGTATATTCGATTTTGGGAGCATACCACCAGGGGTGTGTACCAGCTCGTCGGCAGCACTCTGTGGATCGTAGAGTTAGATACAAGCTTAGGAAATAAGATATAGATTAAGCTTACTGGACCCACTGGACTCGCGATTGCATTGAGAGCATAGAATGCGAGAAGCATGCACAAGGCCACAGGTCGGGGAGACATGAATGCAAGCATTATCTACTGCTCCATCAGCACGGTGCTCAATGTTCGATTTAAGCTGTTTACCTGTAAATCAAGCTGTTAGAGACTGGTGAAAATCCTAGCCTTTTCGTGTTCTCTTTTAAAGAACGAGGGAGATGAGTGATCCTCGTTAAAGCAGTCACATGTAGCGATCTGTGTCGGTCTCACTGGTGCTGTGATTTATTTTACAGAAGTGGAAACTGTCAACGGCTTCTCGAAGGCAAATGGTACATTTTAATCAACAGATGAATGTCGGCTGCACTGATATATCCCACTAATATCTTGTTCCGTTCGTTCAGTGGGAATGATTGACAGATTGAGGTCGGGCCGAGGATCAGGCACCAAACCCAACGTATAACTTGTGGCCAATGCAAGATGATGATTCTAAGTGACGAATGTAGGCGATGTATTCCTGAAGAATCGAGACGAGAAACTAGATCTTAAGCTCATCCTAAACAGGACTTTCAGCTCGGTGCAAGCTAAGGTGGGTGTGAAGGTGCCTTGGGCAAAATATCAGATCTCATGACTGATATTTTGGTACTGCGGACGGCCGAGAAGCGTTCATTGTCCTCGATTACCAATGCCTCTTCATTGCTTCTGCTTCTCAAAAATGACAGCTATACCACTGTACCAGGGTATGTTCAGCGTTAAACAGTCGGTCATGAGGTGAATCGACCGTGGACAACGACCATTAAGCGTATTGTTCCACACGCACCATTCGATCACTCGTCCCACTTTCAAACTATTTTGAGAAGCCTTAAACAGTTTTTTTCGGCAATGCAGAACGTCCGTGAACAGTGGGATGGAGAACGGGGATGATATGGAAAGTCAATGCGCGGGTAAGTCATGTAAGACTTCGAAGAGTCAAAGGTCGGCTGGTTGAACCTTTTGCCTGGTACTCTCATCACTTGTCGTGTGTATTAGCTGAAGATATGATACACCGACTCTTCCCGGTAGATAGATACTATAGAGGACAAGTCCTTAGCAAGTGCTCGTGTGTTCATGTCATTCGCATGTACCGAAGGCTCTTACCTCCGTCGTTACTACGGACCTATGCCATAAACAATTAAGAGTTCATACGGTTGAGCAAAGTAAGTCTATGCCATAGAATTCTCCGTCTGATCAGAGTTCCCAGTTATCTGCTACAAGTCTTGTAGCAGATAACTATGAAAAGTACAAGCTCAGCATTAGAAACTCCGAGCCGCCACAGAGTGTCTCCTATGGGTATGGACATTCTAGATAGCAGGCGAATGTAAATTGAGTGTTCTGTTACCATTCTAAGAAGATTTATTCTTCGTGTCCCCTAAATGCCAAAAACTGTGTCAAGTACGTTTGTGGGGCTGTTCCACTGAGTGCGGGCATCAGTACACTAAGCAAAGTTTGATCTGTTCAAATTTAAATCTCTCATCTTCGTCAATACAGTATGTGATTGGAGCTTAAGTGCTATAGATAACAATGTACATCTTCGACCGGTGTGACAGTGGGTTCCGACCATCTGGGCCGAGCTGCCCGAGGGTGGATTAGATTAGATACTGTAGGATCGCATCAGCGGCTGTGCACGGTTTGTGTGCTAGCGCGCTTTCGTAGTGAGACGAAAAACACACTTTGCCCGCAACGCTATACTGCGTGGCCGCTCGACGAGCATCCTGAGCCTCGCCAGACACGAGCTGCTAGGGTAGGCCGGATTGGCCTACTCCACCGGCCCTTGTTCACCCAGCATACAAAAAAAAGCCAACACCGAGTCGCACGCTCAGCTATACATAAACACCTAAGAAAAAGTCCGTGAATAAATAGCACTTCGCCAATGAAAGAGTGGAATCGGCATAAGATGAGGCGGAGAGGGAGAGAACCAAGAAACGTCTATGATACAAGATGTAGACGTCTCTACAAGGTAGGCAAAAGACGACAGACAAGAAGAGGGAACCAAGTACTCAAGAAACAGCAGCCTCCGATCGAAGAGAAGTGTCTTAATAGCGTAAGAGAGAATATCTGAGAAGATAACGTTAAAGGACGTCTATGAGGACACCAAGGCCCCATCCAACAACGAACTTGGCCCACGCCCCCTTGCCAAAGACGACATTGAAGCCACACATCCCCAAGGACCCCGACGGAGTAGTCGCATTCGGCAAATCGGTGCTCCCCGCGTCCAAAGCGCTGGCGCTGGATGTCCGCGAGTCAGTGGGAAGAACACCAACGGCAGTAGGCAGAACGCGGTTCGAGATGCCTGTCCCAATCAATGCGCCTGGGCCGGTAGAGCTCGTCTGAGAGACAATGAGGCTTGTTGGAGTGGAGATTGAGCGCGTGCTTGTGCTGCTAGTGGTCCTAGTGCTCGTGGTGAATCCGGACTTGGACTTGGACTTGGATGTCCCAGTAGACGATGACTTTCTAGATGAATGGGTCGAAGATGAGCTGCTAGCGTGAGTTGTACCGCTCGCTGAGCTGGAATGAGGCGGTAGAAGAAGTCGCGGATGTAGCAGTAGAGGTTTCGGCCACTAAATATATACCAAAGGCACAACCAACCTGATGAGCTGAACGCCGATTGAACGTGAGCTTCATAACTTGCCACCGTTACAGAAGGTATCAATGACGCCTTTGACTGCATTGCGGTCTTCCACATTGCAGACAGACTGGGAGCAGCCGATAACAGAGTCGTGGAAAGGACTGGTGGCGCACAGGCATTTCGCGTCAGAGTCAGAACTATCGTGATTATATCCTACGTCAGGACCACACGCGATAACGGACGATAAAAACAAACAATTGACAGTGACTGGCGGACGCAGCGCTGGAACCGCAATTTTTGGCGCAAGCGGGCAGTTGACTGAGCTTAGAACCCTGGGCCGCGACAATTGGTACTACGCTTCCGAAATACAATGCCAAAGCTGGTATAATGGTTACGAGCGATCAGGTGGAGGCACGCATGTTGCAATTGGTAAGAGAATAGAAGTGGTGATACATCGTTGATGAAGACGCTGGGTCCCAGAACGGTGCTGAGCAACCTGCTAGGTGAATTGTAATTAGCAAGAAAAGGGGGATGGGGGTGGGCTGGATACACCTATGTGCCTTGGCATTCCTGTTCATTTTTGCGAAAGGCAGAATGGCGGCGGTGAATGTGAACGCAGACAAGGGGAAGTGGGTGGAGAGGGAGCTGATGGCCACTAAACACGCCAGGAGATATTGGTGCTGGGGGCGGAAGAGGTTCTTCGTGGTCTGTTGGGTGTAATAAAGTAAGAAAAAGAGGCAGAGGGTGAACGAGATTTACCTGTGAGCTGCAAGTGCCACGTTTGTCACCATGACAGACAAAATAGCGGAAGCAGTACCACCAAGCGCAAACGTAGGCGTAAGGAGCGGTGAGTGCGAGGCGACACTGAAGAGTCGGTGGCAGCCAGGTCCATAGCAGTGTTGGTCGCTAGGCTTAGTAAAGAGGTCGCAGTGGCCACCTCGCCTACTCTCACAATCGTTCTCAGCAGTTTCTATGTATCATCACTGTAAAGCGGCATGGGACAGGGGGACGCATGATGCAGAGGTAACCGGCATTGTGCTGACCTTGACGGGGTGCACCGTGTGGGCTATACACCTTCTCGCGTTGTCATTGCGGGTGGCGTAGGCAAGCGGTGCGATATACTGGGGATCGGGGCTGCGGGGGCTTAGTGATGGTGGTGGAGCTTACCGCGTTACCATTGTCGTGAGTGTAAGCTTGAGGTCGCAGCTTCACCGTGTAACTATGGAGCCTTCGGCGTTCAGTGGTTAGCGTGACAGGCAGACGGCAGTGTGAATGTCGTCGACAAGAGTGGGAAAGGGAGGTGGGTGGTGGTACTGAACAAATCACTGAAGTTGAACTTTGCGATTATTATTAATAGTCGCGAATGTTTAACATGTCATGTGATCTGTGGGAAAACGGAAGTGGGGTTAAATTAAGACCTCTTTATACTGGGGTAGGGTGCCCTATATGTTCGACAAAAGCTGCCGCCACCATGTTGCAGCCACACCGACTGCTGGTGCATTCACATCAGCGGTACCGCCACCTCGTCCTTGGTTCTTCACCCACTTCCGAGTACTTATACTATCATGCGTAGCTCCACAGTTAAAGGCGCACTCATGAAGCCACATACAATTGATAGCCGCAAGAATACTGATTACAGATCATACAGGCGCTCGGTCATTCTTGTCTGATCGCCTGTTCTTCGGTATTACCACAACCAAACGGTGGTGTCGACTCGGAGCTTTTCGGCCGGCGAAAAGTGCTCGAACACTTCACAACGATGGAGGAGGGCCATAAGTGGAAGCTGCAAGCCATGACGGGTGTCATGTCTCGAAAACGTGGTTTACAAGGTTACTACAACGCAATCTTGTACATCTCGCTTCTTATAAAGTTCGGTATTTATGTCTGCATGTACTGGAAAAAATGACCAAAAAGTGAGGGAGAGCTTTCTTAGAATAGATCGCGAAAACATGTTAGTGCAAGGATAGGGGGAATGCTATCAAACGGCATAGCCATATGATTTAAATATATCACTCCGCAGTTTTGAGAGGCATGTTGCCTATTTGTATGTTGAGTAAGGCCATGGCCCACGGACGTTGTCGCTTTAGAAGTTTGGTAATGCTTTGGATACTGAAAGTCAGTTGTAATAGTTGAGCAAAAGGACTGGGGACAGATATGTAGAGCCTACAACGTGGCCCAATGTCCAAAACGTTAAAACGCCCAATGGCATGTCCTCCCATTCATCCGAGGCTATGTTCCCATACGTCACTACGGACAACAGCATCCCCAGAAAAAGAGATTCACTGTTCTTCTGGCTATGTTATGAGATGCATCTCGGATCCTACGAGATGTACCTGTGCTTCTGACGCCGTTCATTATTCACATTCCACGATACAAAATCCTATGAAACTCGTATAAATATCCTTGTCAACCATTCATCGACATCCCATCTCTCCTATCACCACAGTCATCACCACATCCATTTACACCTTTATCTAATGATCTTGTGCTCTCTGAGACGCATGATGATCCTCAAGGGACCGCCAGTTAGCAAGCTCTCCTGGAGACAACATCTACTTTTAGCGGAATTATTTAACGCGTCCCACCCGTACGTCGCGGTTGTGGATAAAACTTACACGTTCCCCGACAATGCACGGTGTACGCTCCGTACGGGATGACTCAAATTTCTGCTCCTGGGTCGATGTGTCTCCTTTCAGGCACCCATAGCTAATGTCAGACCTTTACCCAGACTCGGACCGTCTCCACTCAGTTCAGCTCTGCACACCTGTGAGTCTTTCTTTCGTTTCATCAGTCTACAACTTGTAGAATGAAACAGTCAAGATCGCTTCAAACTCAGCCGACTGAAAAATAATAAATTATACTCATACGATACGGTACACGGCTGAATATAGATCGATAGCAATCTTGTACTCACGAGGCTCCTTCCTGTACCATGTGATAGGTGAGGAGACCGTGGCCGAGGTGAGCGTGGATGTAATTATTCGGGTACGACGATGAACTCGATATGAGAGAACGAGACGCAGATAACAAAAATTGCCGATCCTCGACGATTTCCTTCAACTTGGAACTTTACTACACATATCCAAAGAGGAAATCATATGTAAATTTCAAGAAAACTGTGAAAAGAAAATGACCGCTAGATAGTTGAGCGTGAGTAAACTATCTAAATGTATATTGTACAGCCAAATTGGTCGATTACTTTCAGAAGAGGAAAGAATGGGAATTGAGTTAAAGCTTGGAGTGGAGGAAAAGGATCTATGGAATATAAAGGTATCATAAGAATTAGTTACTTTATTGAATAATGAGAACCATGAGGAAAGGGTGAAAGACGCACCATATGCTAATACTGGAAAAATAGCGTTTCATCTCCATTAAATGGTCTGGGTAATTTGTTGATGGTGATTCCGTCGGCCGTATCACTGGATAATGACCAGGGAATGGGAGAGAAAGACTGGCCATTTGTCTCTAAAATGAAAATTTCATCGATATCAGTTGGAGTGTTCGGCAAATTGCCAAGGGTAATAGCATTGGTGATCTCTAATGCCACAATCGCGACATTAAAGTCTTCCACAGTCTGGATATTCAGTCCTGCTGCAGGGAAGCTTTGGAATCCTGTAAACCAGGCATGTGTCCCCGGAGTTCCTAGAAACTCATCCTCGTTGACTACAAAAGAATCTAGAGTCAGAGAGCCAGGAGAGAGCTGGGTGAGGTTGGTAACGAAGGCCTGATCTTCCGTGATAAACCATGAAGCAAGGCTCCAGAATGGACCACCACCTGCAGCAGAGACGCCATATTGAAGCGTAGGCTGTATCAGGGCATCCACTGTAGGCGGCGCGAGGGCGGCGAAGTACATGAGGAGTTGGCCACTATTTACTTGGGGTAGTGGCGGAAGGCCCCAGTCCGATAGGAAACTTGAAACGCTAGGTGCTTGAGCAATGGCGGCGATGGTTGCAGCTTGGAGATTTCGAGAAGTAAGGCTGGGTTTGATAGCGGGGTCATTAGGGAGATTGAAACGGGGCTTGGCACCTTTCAAGGGCGCGGCATGAAGAACGGCGCCATCGGCATCGAGCAGACGAACCTCGGTCGCTGAGTGTACGATCTTACCACCTTCTGGGACGGTGTGTACGTTTGATTTTGGGAGCATACCACCCGGGGTGTGTACCAACTCGTCGGCAGCACGCTGTGAATAGAAGGATCAGATACAAGCTTAAGAAATAAGATATAGATTGAGCTTACTGGTTCCAATGGACTCGCGATTGCATTGAGAGCATAGAATGCGAGAAGCATGCACAAGGCCACAGGTCGGAGAGACATGGATGCAAGCATTATCTACTGCTCAATTGGCACGGTGCTGAATGCTCAATCCAATCTGTTCAACTGTAAGCCAAGTTATTCGAGATTAGTGAAGATCTTAGCCCTGTTATTTCCTCCATTTAAAGGAAGAACGAGATGAGTGGTCCTAGTTGCAGGAGTGGGAAGAAGCCACATGTAGCGTTCTGTGTCGGTCTCATGCTGTGATTTATTTTACAGAAGTGGGAACTGTCAATGGTTTCTCGAAGGCAAATAGTGCATTTTAATCAACGGATGAACGTCGGCTGCATTTATATATCTGACAGCCACTAATTTCTTGTTCCGGGGCATGATTGACGCGTTGAAGTCGGACCGAAGATCAGGCCCAGGCACCAAACTTTGGTACACCTTGTGGCAAACGTATGCGCATATGATGATTCTAAGTGATTCTAAGTGACGATATAAGACGATGCATCCCTCAAAGAGTCGATAAGAAAAATTGCATCTTAAGCTCATTATGAACAGAAGAACTACTAGTACGACGCAAGTCAAGGTGAATGTGAAGCATCTCATGACTGATTGCCAAGTCTTTTGGCACCGTGGACGCCTGAGAAGCCATCGCTATTCTTGATTATTAAAGCCTCTTCTGTGCTTCTGTCTCTCAAGAATGACAGTTGTGCCTCCGTACCAGGGTATGTGCAACGTTAAAAAGTTGGTCATGAGGTGAAACCGACCATTGAGCGTACAAGTTGTTCCACACGCGCCATTCAATTTTACTCGTTCCATTTCCAAACCAATCTGAGAAGTTTTCAACAGCTTGTTTCGGCGTTGTAGAACGCCCGTAAATCAAGAAGATTAAAAACAATGTCGGCTGGTTAAACATTATTGCCTGGTCAGTCTCATCTTGAAGATATGATATACTCTCGTCTCTCCCATTCGTTGGAGACCAGAACAGGAGTATACAGCACCAATAACAGTTTGGTACAATTCAGAATTTTCTGAGAGATCTCCAATGGATAAGAAACGAACGACAGATCCTTCCTGGTAGATCGGTGATTCAGGGGCCTAGTCCTTAGGACTCTGTGGTGTGCATGTCATTCGCATGTACAGAAGATTCTTACCTCTGTCGCTACTATGAGCCGCTGTCATCTCAGAGCTCAGAGCTGACTGCTCCCAGTTCAGCTTCGAATCTGAACACCGCAGACACATATGTCCACATTATATCGAAGGCTGTCTACGAGAGACTAAACATTCAGTGGGTCCTCAATCATCCAGGATACAACACTCGTGATTTTGAGTTCTTTATCGGACAAGAGCTTGAGAAAGATGATTTAAAGGAGTATTTGAACACCCCAGGTGTTCAATGTACATGTCTTTGCTATTTACAAGTGATCAACAATAGCTGATGGACGAGAATGTCGAGTAGAGAATAGTGTAAGAAATGGTTTAGTTATCGCGAGTCGGGAACTGAGATTCCAGTAGTGTACATTATCATTCTATGGAAAAACATATTTGATTCAATTACACGTTGACTCGTTTAGCTACACTATTGGACAAAGAATATCATTGCTTTTCGAGAATGGCATAGACTCGTTTCACCACTCCCATTTCGGGACTCGGCCAATGAGCATGAGCCGTGAGAAGTGACCTTGGTTCACGGTAGCGCCTGAAGAAATGCAGTAGCCTAACGGGTTGTGGCTGGATACAAATGTGGGATTCAAGTCCTGTAAGTCGATATAGCGGCAACAGATATATGTAAGAAGAAATAAACTGGACTTCACTACTATCCTTAAATCTGACCGAAAAATGATAAAGCGAGCTCATGCGGTACACATCGGCCCACAGCTGCTTGATAGCACTGTAGCACTTACGAGGCTCCTTCCGGTACCGTGGGATAGAGTAGAGGAAGACTGTGGCCGAGGTGAGCGTGGATCTAATTTCTTGGGTATGATGACGAACTCGAGACGACAGAACAAGATGCAGATAACAGACATTGCCGAGTTCTCACCAACCGCCTTCAATTTGGAATATTACCGCGTATCTCAGTAGGATATGACGGGCACCATGTTTTTAAAGTGTCCACTGTCAACTTGCGGGCCTAGCGCTTCTGTACTGAGCGCCAGGCCCCAGATCCAAAAGCACAGATCCAATATTGATCGACCTACTACTCCCAAGCATCTCTATGTCATCTAAAAAGTATACTGTCCGTATTCCTTTCCTCCACGCCCCACAATCAACAAAAACCATCTTGCGGTTCTTGTCACAAGAGTAGAGTAGTCACGGTTGGGTTAAATATACCAGAAACGGCTGACAGAATCTTCAACATGGCTATCCTCGATCTTCCGGGGTGCAGGCAGCAGTTGGGATGTTGGAAACGATGAACGCAGATTGGAACGGGGAACATGGTCGGCATCGTGTAACGCTGCTACTTTGTTTGATTGGGCTAGGCTCTGACCATCCTGTATATGTCCACCACCGGTATCGCTCGACGGTCCTCTTCAAGTTGCCCTCAAGTGTGTCGTGAAAAACGGAGGGGTGCGGCGGATCGACACTGAAATTCTAACATAAAGAAGTGGGGCGTCAGTGAATTGCGAGAAGAAAGAGAGAGAGCTACGAAAGGGTCAATGGATGTAGGATGAAGGATGAAGTAGCTAGGTACAGGATATAAAATATTAAAGACGACGGGTAACGAAATAGGTGGGAGAGTGCATATCAATCCTTCAGAGAGCATATCAAAGAGCAGCAACAACAACCGCGGCGACCGACTGCGCCAAGGTTCAAAACGAACCCGCCGCTCGTGAATTCTCGGATGTAAATTGATCAAGAACCCTACCACCCAGTCCATACACCGTCATCAGGTGCCACACACGCATAGGCATCCGCATACCCAGCGCTCAGCAGCCGAATGAACCAGCAGAGAAAAATAGAAATGGAAAACAAGAAATGGCGCGACCGGTTCCCATCCCCATTCCCATCCCCAATTGTGATTCGCAACTCACCCTCCCGATTGCCATCCCAGCTTAGCTTTCCCGGCTCACATCCAATGAACGTGCAGAGCTGGGCACCGAGCATCTAGTGCTGCGGCTCATCGTAGCTAATCCAAATCCTACTCATTCACCATTCGCCGGTCGTCACCCTCCGCTGCCTTCTACCGCCCCTCCCAGGAAGAGAAGTAAAACAAAGAACAAAAAAGGAACCCGGAACCATCCCAGCAACCACAAAGTTCACCCGCTCACTGCTAAGCTGTCCGGGTCGCTATCTCGCACACAGTGCAGCACCCGAAGCTCAAAAAAGTGCGCTCCAAAGAAAGAAACACCTTCACCCTACATCGGAGATCACCCATGCACGGCACAATCCTCGGCCATCCATCTCGTGTAACAAACAAACACATCACAAAAGTGCCGCGGACATACAAAAGAA
>JAJIRX010000099.1:0-28020 GCA_023853785.1 Psilocybe azurescens | reverse complement strand
GAGAGATCTCGAGCCTCTGTTGTGCGTCGAATTAGAAGATGAGCCAGCTGTGCTCAATGCCAGTATGAGCGAGGTCGTCGGATACAGGAAAGGGTGTTTTGGCGCGTGATATTCCCCGGCGCAAGCAGCACGTGATGCGGGGTAAGACGCGGCGCGATCAGAAATTGGCAATTCATGGTGAATGTATCAGACTGTAAATCTGAAGTTTCTTTCAGCGTAAGAGAAAAGAAAGCATATTTCATAAGGAGTCTTTACAACATTAGAAAGAAATGTTTTATAAGAGTATACAAGCGGAACGATTTTACAAAACAAACATCGATTGATTCAGGCAGTTCGATGTCGTGTCCGCCGGAGTCCACCGAATTAGATAGAACTATTTTCAGCTCCCCATTTAGGTGCCTCCGCAGTGGCAGTTTCGACGGCTGGAGTAGTAGGAGTCTCCGCGGTGGCTTCATCTTCCGTTTGAAGTCGAGCGAGCCACTTCTCCACGAACTTTGAATGCGCTCCATAATTCATCGTTGCGTCCAAAGCATCTCTAAATAGATTGATCATCCAGTCAGTTTAATACCAGTACCATCACTGATATTCTCACCTCACGATACCTTTCTTATCAACAATGAACGTTACCCGCGCAACAGCAGCCAAACCCAGCATCCCCTTGCCGATCCCATAAACCTTGAACACTTCCTTCTTCACGTCGCTAAGCACGGGATACTGCGCGGTGTGCATCATGGAATAAATCAACAAAAAACCAATATCTCGATGAATAGGAATATACCGTCAATTTCTGTTTCTCCACGAAAGCCTTCTGCTTTGCGACGGGATCCGGGCTGATGCCTATGATCTGAACTTTGCCAGGTCCAAATGTATCCTTCTCTGTATGTACAGATCAGCCCAGGATTCATCGAGCATCTGCAAAGATATGCGCATGGCTGGGGTCTGTGCGATAAGCGCCTTGACTAACCTGCAATAGCATCCCGGAATTGACACGCCTGCTTCGTGCACCCATAAGAGCCTGGTAAACGCATACAATTCATTAGAGACCAACAGATATTTAGAATACACAATAATTTACCAGATTCAGGATAAAAGAACAACGCTGTAGGCAACCCCTTCTCTCCCGGCGTGAAAGTAAATGGCTGCCCATCGTAGTTATCCAAAGTGATGGGAGGAGCCGGTTTACCAATGAGCGACTGGTAAGACATGATGGTGGAAATAATCGAGTGGACTGTAGAAGAGTAATATAACTCTAAAGTATAAATCAACGAGGGTGTGAACGCAGTGAAATGGCCTGACCTCCTATATATGTTCAGTAATCAGGTTCACACCGAAGCCTTCCTAAAAAGATTCTGACCAGATGACTATCACAACAACGAGAATACTTAACAGAAGGAATGCATATACATAGCTCCACGAGAAGTAGAAGCAGTACAATAACGAACGTTGATATGGTACAACATGAGAATAGACTGATCAGACTAAGGCACGAATGGCTTCGTATTCATAGTCAGAACGCGATTTTCACACAGGAAAGCAAGATGGAAATTTGCATAGCTCTGCGAAATCCTTTCTTCCGGAGACAAAACCTGACATGTATTCACTCAGAGTCGGCGAACACGAAAGCATAAGAATGTTCATGGAAGCATCGATCGCTACCCAAGGATTATTGCCAGTGGTAGAGTGGTAGAGCTAGGAAAGGAAGAACCAAGACCAACATTGTGACGCTTGAACATCCGCAGATAAGGAAGCGATGACAAGGGATTATTTTAGCGAGCGCATGCTGCATACAATGAAAAGATAAAACATGCAAGATCATACGTGAAAGGAGTGTAGACATCACGGCTGTGCAAGTTTACTCCTCATCCTCCTCCTCCTCCTCGTCTTCCTCCTCATCCTCCTCCTTGGCCTTGATCTCCTCAACAACTGCGGTGGCAATTCGATCCAAATCCCGTTGGCCGTCTTGGGAAATTCTTCGTCCACCGTTGCCAGTCTGCTCTAGCACACCGATCTTCTCCAATGACTGGCAGACTTTGCGCTGGACAGAGGCGGATGAGTCGGCGTGGTGGGAGGGGCGGTTTCCGCGTCTGTTGC
Source organism: Psilocybe azurescens (assembly GCA_023853785.1). Lineage (NCBI taxonomy): Eukaryota > Fungi > Basidiomycota > Agaricomycetes > Agaricales > Agrocybaceae > Psilocybe > Psilocybe azurescens. Next base: position 25,929 of record JAJIRX010000099.1, on the reverse strand, counting down.
GTCCACCGTGAAGCTTTGTGAGGGCACCAATGCCAACATCTTTGCGGAGGTAAATGTGACGAGCAACAGCAGCTATACAAATAACAAGTTGGATTATTATTATATCAGACATATAGAACTTATAACTACAAACCTGCTCGGACATAGTACCAATCGGGATCGTAGGGGCGAGCTCTTTGAATGAGCCAGTTTTTACAATATCAACCCAAGCTGGGACCTCCAGCTTGCCTGACCGCTTCAAATGAGAAGCATAAGCAGTGATAAATTCTTCTGCGCTGAAGACCGAATTAAATCAGCGTTCCGGGATCGTTTGACGCACAACGAGCATAGTCTAACCTGACGTCTCGTACTCCCGGCATATTGACTGGCTTTTCTTGAGGGAAGGAACGCGGGGGCGGGCGAGCACGACGTTGACGGGCTTTGTGTGTATCTCTTTGGTCGTCCACAAGCAGCCCGTGGCTTAACCGGCAAACTCCGCAAAACTGTACAGCAGATCAAAACCCTTTATCGTATTAGTCAGCTGTGCCTGTTCCTTTCCTGCATCATGCGCAAGGACGAGCAAAAGGCCTGGTACAACGTCGAAGCTCTCTCTGAAAATTCTATTTATCGTCCCAAATTACCCTGTGTGGCCAAAGTGGTTTCTTGCTGAATACTGTCAACATAATCGATGGTATGTTTCTTATGTTTTCTCCTCTCGTATTTCCAGGTGCACTGCATAGCATCAAGGTAGATATTCCTGAATCTGTGTTTAATAACGACCAATCTATTTCTGAGGGCGCCATTCATAGAGTATGGAGGCCCCCAGTGTTCGCCATGCTGTTTATCCATATCACTGTTTATACTGTGTATGCAGTTATTCCCACGGTCTCTTGACTTGTTGCTAATTGACCCCAGTTCCGTTGTTACCCCACATCGCCCCACTGTATAATGACACATATCATGTCTGATACCACTGCTCTTGTCACCGGATTTCAAGACTCAGGAACCTATATTCACGATGACTACACCCCTGCAGCGATAGGCTTTCTTCCAGCGGAACTCCTACTCGAAATCTTCGCCACTGCGTGGCAAACCAACCCATATCGCCTCTCACCCTCCGGAAGGTGTCTTGGCTATGGCAGAAGCTTATCGATACATCACCCTATCTCTGGCAGACAGTAGCGCTTGCAGATATGAACCCCGACGTCCTCTCCGAACAGCAGGCATTGCTGTGGAGACAAAAATGCAAGCCTCTGAAGTTCGATGTCGAGCTTGATCTCGAAGACCCGGATCACATCCTCCCCCTTTTATCGCCTCTCTTATCCTCGATCGATCGCTGGCGAACCTTTCGACTGAGTGGGAAACGAACAGACGAAATCTCCGTGGACCAGCTTGAGATCACTCCGGAGGCGTTAACCCATCTCCATATCTTCCTTCATGATTACGAACAAGACGACTTTGACGATGACGAACCCAGGATCAGCATCTCCTCCACAAGTCCCGACCAGACTATCAGCTTTGGTTTGAGCGTCTGGGTCTCCAAGATCCCTCCGCCAGGTATCAACCCTCCACTCCGGTTCGTTCATGTGAGCATCGCGGAAGACGCTCAGATAGGTCTGCACACGCAGCCAAAATACATCCTCGAATTCTTGACGTCATGTCCAGAGCTCGAGTCTTTCTACCTTTCTGGCTGGCCGCACGACAGTGCCGTCCTCCGACCTCTCCCGGTTGTGAACCTTCCCAATCTTATCAGCTTGCACTTAAAAAGCACATGCTATGCTCGGGCCCTTCTTTCTTCATTGAATACCCCCGCCTCCAGAATCTCCTTCTTTCTCACCTCAACGTCGACTTCCAGCTCCCCAGCGAAACTCCTGAGGAAGGTGACAGCGAAGACGAAGCCCGAGACTTCTCCCAATCCCCTTGGAGCGACCAGGCTACTGGGATGGGTCTTCGAAGGCTTATCAAGCGATGCCACCCACCCATCCGAATACTCGAAATGGACTTTTGCGACATGCGGACTAAAGACTTCCACTATGTCTTTGACAGGCTACATCTTTTGCAGGACTTCCACATCGTCGCATCAGACATGTCCGACAGAGTGATCGCTATGTTGCGCCCGGTCAATGAGGTTAATGGCGTGCGAGTGCGGTTACCCCGACTTCAGAAACTGAGATTGATCAATTGTCAACAATTGAGTGGGAAAGCTATCACTGAGGCCATCGCAGCTCGGGTCAAATGGACGGACGTGGTATCTCCTGCTTACACCTTATCGGAAGTCATTATCTCAGGGTGTGAAGGAGTTTCTCCACTGGATCGTCAAGCTCTGTCGAACGAACTTGGGCCCAGACTACGGACTTAAGTGCGCTTTCTAGCTTGTAATATTTTTGTATCCATTTGTACTCTCTTTCCTTCGTCATTTCTGTTGTATTCATTTGCCATACTACTACTAGTATTCAAAACAATGTTCTGACAATATACATGTGTCTGAACATTTAGCTTACTCAGCCTACTCCGTCTGCGTATTGAACGTGTACTGCGGTCTCCAGCTATTTATACTTATCGCAATACTGATGTACAACTGGTAAAGTTGCCAGTGATGGAATACTTCATCCGAGTGATGATGTGCTCATACGTCGATGATAAATGTCTGAAGAGTTAATGTGTCTATAAATAGATAATTTCTGGCGCTTAATACGGCGCTTGCGAAGTCGAAATGCTGTCCATTCAGGTACGTACAACCCCCAAATTGTCCACAGATCTGTAAAGGACGGCAAGCCATAATATTTTGTTCGAGCTTGTAAAAGGAGTGTTTCGCAAAGATAGAAGGATTACACAAATCATCCATTGAAGATGGCAGAGGAAAATGTGGAGGGGGTGATTATAGAGTTCCATGATAATTGGGACTACCTGACATTCAAAGACCAGCACCTTGACTTTGAATCAACCCTCGGATAGACACCTGATCCCGCTCGACGCCTGACAATATCGCGTCTTTCCGAGTCTGGCCCGTTGAAGCGCCTTCTTGTCAATCCATATTTTGAGAGCAAATATCTCCCTTTCTCCATCATATTCCTCCAGTGAAAGGAAGGGTTCATCATTTGAAGTGTTATAATCGTCCTCAGAGTGAGATGGCTGAGATTTGGGAGTGATAGTCTGAACAACATAGGTCTGGGGATCGGGATCCCTGTTACTAGCCAAGTATTCGTCTCGAGCATTATAATCAGAGTCCTGCCAGTCCGTCACGCTTTCGATTGCGACGAGATCACGATCACGGGTATTGAATGAGAATAACACGGACGGGGTGCGACTGGTTTCCATCCTGGGTGTTTTGTTGCCAGTAGCTGCCATTGTCAAAACCTGTTCCTTATCTGGGGTAGCACCGTCGTCGTCGTCACTGCTATCGGCCGCCGAAGGAAGAACGTGACGCTCCGATTTTTGCGCATAGGCGGTGTGTTCCTGTCCTAGCTCATCGCCATTTGTCAGGTTCGTCGCCATAGCGGGGCCCCAAGTCGGAGGCAGGACATCGTGGTAAAGTCGGCTGGGCGAGGTGCCGTTATACAGCGGCGCATCCTCTCTCAGCACATTGGGAGATGGCGAGTGACCGGTAGCAAGACCGATAGGTCCAAAATCGTAGAAGAGAAACGCCCGAGCGAACAGGAAGAAACAGGCGATGAAAGACAAGTCCACTATTCTGCTCCACATCGCGTACACTTTGTGGGGCGGAGAGCCATGCGGAGACGCCGTCCGACGAGAGGTGGGAAATGATCTTGACATTTCGAGAAAGGGTTCCTGTGACAGAGATAAAAATTGTGCACACACGAGACAGCTCGGCGAATAATATGATGGATGGGATTCGCTAGAGGGCCGAGGGCGATGTAATGGACGTGTTACCGTGAGGTCAAGTTTGCTATTCTGGTGGGTTCGAGGGAGATTAAATGTATAACCAAAGTTAAGCAAGTGCAGTCGTCGTCCACGTGAGGAAAAGCCACAATGATAACAATGTTCTTTTGCAGTTCCCAAGAATTGTATCCGCGACCCATTCGAACGCGCAGTTCTTCAGCTCCTCTTGTAAACGGGGCAGAAGAAAGGCGAAACCGGCTACCTTCAACATTCACGAGCAACAGGTCTGTGAAAGCCAAAAGGCATACGAGAACAACCCGTTGCGGAACGAAGGGTTCTGTCATGCCCCACGTGTTTGATGATATACACAATGAAATTCGTATGGTTGTTAAAGTTCACGGTCCCAGAGGCGTCAAAGTATTGAAGGGTGGTGATGTGTCTGCCAGAGTCCAACTACTGGACAGGGAATATGTTTTCCCATTGCCTACGGGTTGCTTTGGTTTATTTCAATAGTCAAGTATCGACGACAAACATAATAATCGAGAGAGGCTGTCACTAGCGATGGATTGCGAGCCACAATATGCATAGACAGGTCTGACCAAGACAGTCAGCAAAGAAAGTCCAGCGGCGTTCTCTGAGATCGTTCAGATAAACTGGTCAATATATGGTGTATATTGGTGCAAACGACCTCCACATATCCTGATGCCAGATAATCTATGCGGTGCCGAGGAAGACAAAGATGGTCACAACCTCGAAGAACTGATATTCGAGCGAGCAAGTCGAACAACGTGATACTGTAGCTGGTTGGTGTCTGGGACTCCTCCAGGCCGCGGGAACCTTTTATTAGCTATATATAGCCCAAAATGACAATTCGTTTCTCAAATACGAATTTGAGATGATGCAAGGTACGGGGCGACGTTTTGCACAAGACAGCCTCGAGAACGAGATAAATAGCATATTTCCCAATCCAAGACTAGAAAAAGGGCCCAAATTTCTTCACATTTCAGCGGGAGAACACAGGCACGCGTGGGGAGCCAGTGAGAAAACTCTGGAAAAACCTTCATAACGATCCAGGGTTACAAGTGCGATTGGAGATTGCCGGTCAAGATGGTCAGGGGTTGCAGGGGTCTCTCAGGATCATCCCAGAGTGATATAATAGTTTTGTATGCTCCGGTAGCCTAGTAGAGTCTCAGATCATGCCAGAGGGTCTTTGCAAAAGAGATGAAAAACTAACCACCGAAATTGGAGAATAAAAGAGAAAGTAAAGAGAAAAAGGAGTTTTTGGTAGGAGAAACAAACAAAGACGCCACACGGCAGTCCCTTTTCCAAAAGGGCATGGCTGATGGATTATTTAAAGACAGGTGGGTCACAAACATTTGGTCACAACCACATCAAACAGAGTCAAGAATTAGAAGACGTTGATTGGAGATACTATATGTATTGTAACAGCGCACAACCCTTTCTCTACTTCTCGTTCTTCTCCTTCGCTCTCAGCTATCTTTTTACTTTTTAATTCCTTCCATTCTTCTCTTCTTTCTTCGTTACTCTTTTACGCTCATCGTTAGTGCTGGAATTCAGAGAGAACGCCGTTGGAACGCCATGTACAATTTTACTAGTTCCCGCCAACGCGCACAGGATCAGCCTTTCTCGCCCTCGGAACCCTACCGGCAGCAGGAGTATTACGTTTCAAATAACATGCCAGACCATATACTCGCTCCTCCTCCAGAAAACTCTCCTCGCCAATATGCCGGAGACCATAGCCGGGCCGACCTCTATCAACCCACCAACGAGCACCACTTCTCAAACGCGCGTCAAAGTAACAATGTAGGCTTTGAATACAGCACAAGGAGAGAGTCTCATTCGCCAGTCAGTGCGCCATACATTCAGTCCTACGATCGTCGCGCAAGCAGCTCCTCAGACTTGCATATGCCTCCTGGACACTCGTACCCAGAACATCACTACGCGGCCGACTCCTCATTACCCCGCCTTCCTAACACAGGCTCGTCGAAACGAAACAGTGGTCAGAGCATGCTTGATACCTACTCCCACGCGGGATCTCATTCCAATTTCGCGCATGAGCCTAGCTCAGCCATTACCGGCCCTGCCTCTGAGCATTCTGGGGAGTCAGAATTTTGGCCGAATATCGCGTCCGTAGCCTTTCAATCAGAACCGAAAACAAAGAAGGCTAGACGTGAAAAGCCTCGCATTGAACTCGCTCCTGACCAACCGCCTACAACGCAGGGGAAACCTCGGGCTCGTGTCTATGTTGCTTGTTTGCAATGGCGAGTCATGTTTAAAATATTATCTACCGCATGCCTAACCGTATTCTTGCTTAGTCGGACTCGAAAAATACGCTGCGACGGTGCAAAACCTGTCTGTCACAACTGCGGACGCCGGGCGAATGGGAATAGCGAATGTAATTATGATTCCATTCCGAAGCGGAGGGGCCCAGACAAAACGCCAGGTGCTCGTCAACGTATGGCACGGGATCTTAGGAATGATGAAGATAACGGGCCTGCCCTCGTCGACGCCGCAGGACTCGTGATAATTCCACTTCTGACACAAGCCAAACAAATCATCAACAATTCCCAACACGGCAACCGGTCATTCGCGATGAATCGCCTCAGAGTGGCAGAATGAGCAGCTCTAATATCCTGCTTCCCTCACCTGAAATACCTGCTGATCTTAGCGGTAACACAAGCAACTTTGTTGCAGTATCAAATTACTCGCGATCGTCGTACTCGCCCTGTGGTTGTCATGGCCTCACACAATGCCCGGGCATCTTGGGTGTTGGAGCGCTTTCCAATTCAAGAAAGGTTGCGTCCGTCGTAAGATCAGGAATCTAATACAATACGATTATATCGTTAATTTCTATTTCGATATAGATAACCTCTTATGACCATGGTCTTGAGATGGAGAATATCGTACCGTCGTATAACACCAATCGAGGATATATTACTGAACTCGATGAAAACGGAAATGAAAGTCAGGACTCCAACGTGCCAGAGCTTGTCAGCGAACCGTCCCTGAACTTCAGTCGCAAGATTTGGTGGGATTCACTGCTGTCACTATACATATCTCCGACATCCACCCGTCTGCAGGCTCTCACCGTTTCGCAGCGTATGTCGGCCACTCAAAGCATTTCCGCCGATCTGCGTTTTCTCTTCCGGGCGTCCAACTATTGGTTCTCGTTTTTCCATATCCCGAGTTTTTTCGGAAAGTTCTGTGATCCAATACGGAGAGAGAGAATTCAGCCCAGTCTGGTTCTCTCGCTTCTTGCCCTGGCAACGTTTTGGCAGAGCTCAGAAGTCGGTTATGGAAAAGAGGGCAGGAGCGCGCGTTACGCTTCAGAGATGAAGCGCAGTCGGCCATGGACGCCAGTTTCAATGCTGGATGGATCGATGAAACGCTAGCGCAAGCAGCTTGGGTCAGTACTTTTTATCTGAATGCTCGAAACGAACTCATTGCTAAGCTCGATTCCGACCTTTCTGCTTCTAGCTACTCGCACTTTTCGAAGTATGTGCTCATCCTCGACATTCATCTGAGAGATCGACGTCGTCTATGGTTATGCTCGATTCGATCATACGAAGCCTGTCATTGACATCGATGGATGCCGGAGATCCGAACGCATCGATGTTCTCGCCTGGAATGGTACCTGCTGTTCTGGGTTCTCCAAAATCGCAGGTTGCGTGGCTCCCTGAACATTTTCCAAAGGTTGCACACCCTGGCGCAGGCGAAAGTGTCGGATGTTCGTGCCAAAGCTTCACGCTGGAAGAACATTGGCCCTCTGCTGCTGAGCATGCTCCCTTGTGGAGTTCGACCCCAGCTTGGGACGATACTTGGACGGAAGCTGAAATTCGCAAGGAATCATGCAGACGTTTGTGCTGGAGCTCTATGATGCTTGCTGCAGGCCACATCTCGTATACCACTTCTCATCGATCGCAAGGTCTGGATCTATTCATCTCAGATCCTGCAAATGTTTGTCTATCCAATGACTTCGTTCTAGGAACGTGTACTCAGTGTTTTTCCTTATAGTATGCTCTACTCTTCTCTGGAGAATCGGTCGCCAAATCTCCAGCCTTGTCTAGTTATTCTTCCAAAGACACCGTCTGGGCGTTGCACGATCGATGCTTTCTGCTATGGCATGGGTGTATTCGCATGCGAAGCAGCAGTCGTGCTACGGATAACGAAAAGGCAGAGTTCGCCGTGAAAGCTTGGCTTGAAGCAGACAGTCTCGAGCAAGCTCTTAATCGTCACACCTGTGCCATCGAAAGAGCCTTCATTTTCCAGGCTCGGGAATACATATTCAAGTGAGTAATTTATTGTTAAGGCTTCCTGGGAACGTCATAGTGATAGTTTTCTCAAGCACGCGTATGTGTATATCGTATGAATTCCAACGATATATCCCCTTGTCTCTGCGTGAGCTTAGATCCCTTTGTCACATGTGCTATTGTCCCTCAAAATGTCTTTTCTACTTACCAGAAATGTTAGCGGCCTGTTCCATCGCGACAAGGCTGAAGAATGGCGTAAGTGTATTGATTCTAATGCAAGTACTCCTATTTTCAGACATGTTTACACGTCTTTTATGTTCGCAGTAACACATCAAGCGACGGTAGCGGAGCGCTTCATGCTCGGCCTACACACCATAACGGGTAACTCGAATAACCTCCTTGCTCGCCGTCCATTCTTTGTCTTCTGGTTCATGGGTCAGATCCATCGGCGAGTCCCATGACCATTCTGAGTTGAATGGAATGCTGACGAATCGTCTTTCTGTAGCTCTCTTGCGCTCTGGGAGGTCGACAACACTTTGACAGTTGCCTTGGATGTCTGCAAAGCACTTATTCCTGCTATCGATTAGTATGTTTGTTCCTGCTTTTGTTGAGGACCTGGTAATGACAAGCTGACGGCTTGTCTTAAGTTTAACTGCTTTATGGCCGTGTGGCGGTGAGTTTCTCATTGATGGCATTTGCGCCCTGATAGATCTTGATGCCATTGCTTCTCAGAACAAAGACACAGATACGAATCCCTTCGAGAAAAGGTTGCAACCTCCTGCTATAGTGCAGGCATCGAAGCGCCTTCGCCGATCAATCTGTCCTTTTCGCCTCCGTCTGCTCTTGAAGCTTTGATTTAGTTTACCATTTGTTTCTGCTGTGCCATATTTGCATTTTTTTCCTGGAGAAATTTATCTGCTTTTTGTACTTGTATACTACCTTGGATTTTTTTAGCTTATCCAGATACCATTTGGGTTTTCTCGTAGCCAGAGTTTGTATCTACCAATTCGCTTTTCTCTCATGTATCAATAGTTGCAATATTTTATCAATATCTTTTTAAACGATCTTTTCGCATTGAAACCATCAATTTTTTTCTTCGTAAATATGTTCCCATTCAATCGTAGTTCAACTATCAGGTTTTTGGGGCTAACGGGTTGGGCTATGATACACTGTATAGGTGTCATTAATGCAAGCCACTGTAACCCAATCAGATTCAATTAATTACTTTCAGTGACTTCGATTTTACTCTGATTATATCATTATAACTGCCTATCTTTTTGATCAAAGTCCCAACCTCCAATTAATCTTTAACCACCCAATGCCCGTAGCCAAGATAGGGATTGTCACCGGTGCATCGTCAGGTATAGATGATTACTCGATGGTTACAGCCGACTAATGTATGATCATCTTTGGAGGGATTGGACGGCACTCAGCCATAGCATTGTCGAAGGATGGATGGCATCTGGTCTTGACTGCTCGTCGACTGGATCAGCTGAAGGAGACAGCGTTGCTGTGCCCTAACGAGACGCTTATCTTAGCTGGCGACATAACTGACGAGCCTTTCATCAAGGGTGTATTTGAAGTGGCCCTATCTCACTTCGGTAAATACGATCTGCACTGACGGCTCATATTTGTAAGAAACTAACAATAATTTGGTAGGTCGGCTGGATCTGTTGTTCAACGTAAGCCTCACGACAGAGCAACCACTCAGCAATATACGTTTTTCTTACTACGATATGTTCAGAATGCCGGTATATCTCCCAAAGCAGCCCCTATCGATGAACTATCCCTGGACGCATTTCAAACAGTGATCAACGTCAACCTCACTGGGTCATTCTTAGCAGCACGAGAGGCCATAAAGGTCTTCAAAGCTCAATCACCCCAAGGAGGTATGTGTGACTAGAAAACACCTGACGATTTGCAAACGAAGGTTGACCTGTCGATGTCACTTATCATAGGAAGAATAATCAACAATGGATCTCTCTCAGCACATGTTCCAAGGCCTAATACCTCGCCGTACGCTTGTTCCAAGCACGCAATAGCAGGACTTACGAAGTGCATCGCACTCGAAGGGCGCCCTTTCGGGATCACCTGCACACAACTCGACATCGGTGAGCGGGCATCATCCATACCATAAAATCCTAGTGGCCTGAAGGCTGTACATATCAAGGTAACGCAAAAACAGATATAATGGACAAACATCTTATGATCGGAGCATTGCAACCTAATGGCAGTATTCTAGCGGAACCAACTATGGATGTCGAGCAAGTTGCCAGGACCGTCGTCCACATCGCAAGCATGCCGCCCGATGTCGCCATGCTCAAAGTGAATATTATGTGAGTGGCCGCAACTTCTTGCAAGGATCGTCGTTAGAACTTGCATCTGCACAGGGCGGCGGGTGCGCCATACGTTGGCAGAGGATAAAAGTCTTGAGTTACATCATCAAAGATATCATTTCCTCGCCCTAAGAAACAAATACATTCCACTAAATCGGAAAAAAGAAATGAAACTTTTGTACAGCTTTGACTAACATAACGAGTAGAGACACGTCAACTAACATGATCATAAGTTGCCCTATGATGGGGTGGCAGCGGCACTAGAAGCTCCTATAGCTTTAGGCATCTTTTATCGCCTTGCGACAGTTGATCAAGGTCGGCGGGTTTGAAGTAGTGCGGAGCAACTAAGGTGAGGGAAGACTAACGTCAGAGGCAAAGTTATAGCGTAAAAAAGTAATGGAGGACCCACCTTCAAGCAACCAAGCCGGCTTGATCTCCATAACCTGTCTGAACACAAACGGTATTAGACATCAGTACGTCGATGATAGTAACATAGCACTAACCTCATGTACGACTTGGTCGTCATGACTAGTTCGTAGTACAACAACGCCTTAACAGGCGGTTGATGCTGGAACAAACTTGAGGACGGATGAATATAAACAGTGTGATTGGTCTTCAGCGTCCGATAAGAGTCTCCGCTCTTCTGTAACTGTGCCTATATTCGACAGGTACAAAATCAGGAACACACTGTTACACCCGAGATAATCTGGAGACTTACCGTGTTATAGAAATATCCAGCAGTGAGCGCTTTCTGCACCGCAGTAATATCATTCGAATTGGGATTCGACTGAATCACCACCTCCACACGTTCACACAAACCAGCCAATTGGTCACGAATGTCCCGAGCCCTGCTCAAACTCTTGAACTGCAAGAACTGCTCGTAACAGAATTGCTGAGAGTAGTTAGTCTCTGCCCATTGTTCCCATACATTGAGCAATGTAAAGTGATCGCCGCCAGGACGGACGAAATTCTGTCTGGCTTGGTCTGCATGTAGCTTCTTGTCTTTGGGTCTGTAGAAAAGCGAGCCAGATTCCTGGAGCATGGATATAATTGTGAGAACCTAAGTTTTAAAAAATGGGGCATCAAAAGATCAGCGTAAGCTCGATACAAAGAATAGCAATACTCACTTCGTCGGTACACGAATACTTTTCACTGGAAATGATAGCCTTCGATAACATAGGATCAACAGGGAATTCCGCCATGCGTCGGCCAAGCTTGGTCAGCTCTCCTCGATCGTTAAGGGCACCTAGGGCATATAGTAGCTCCAGGGCGCGCATCAAGGTTTCGCCCGGCGGAGGGTCGAGGAATTCGAAACCGATAAGATCATTAATACCGAGCGATTTCAGAAGCAAAACAACCATGCCCAAATTTGTTCTCTGGATTTCAGGAACGGTGTTGGCTTCGAGTTCATTGCCGAATGCCCATTTGGTGTACAATCTGAAAGCCTTTCCGGGACCAACTCTTCCTGCTCGACCAGCTCTCTGATTGGCAGAAGCACGAGAACACTGATGGAAAACGTTGTCAGCCCATACAGTCAGGATCCTCCATGACGAACAGAGCACTCACGGGTACAACAGTAAGGGACGACATGCCCGTCCTTGGATTATACGAGTTTTGCTTGACAAACCCAGGGTCTATGACGAAAACCACACCATCAATCGTGATAGATGTCTCAGCAATATTGGTGGCAAGGACCACCTTTCTCGCGCCTTCTGGTGTCGGCTCAAAAATCTTTGCCTGCATCTCACTCGGAAGATTGGCATAGATAGGGCAGATGATCAATTCTCTGATCTTGTTCCCCAGTGCCCGAGCCGTCTCTTGCAGATTCTCATGGCAAGCTTCGATCTCTTCTTGACCCTGTCCAGTTCATGAAAGAGTCAGTTCCGTTGACAAATGACAAAGGTAATGAGATCAAACTTACAGTCAGGAAAACCAAGATATCACCTTTCGGCTGTGTTGTGTGGATCTGGAAGACCGTCGTGATAGCAGCATGCAAATAATTGGCTTCAGGTTGTGGTGTGTAATGAATATCAACTGGGAATTGACGACCAGGGACTATTGTATACCAAGGTGTCAGTAAGCTGCATTATTAAACAAGATTAAATGAAATGTACCGTAAAATGTGGGAGCATTGTCGAAGTATTCGCTAAACTTCTCAGCGTCCATGGTAGCGCTTGAAATCAATAGCCGAAGTTCAGGACGGAATCGAGCAATATCCTATCGTCGTTGGGAATATCAGCATAGGACGCTAAGTGGAATCGATCAAGAAACACTGACCTTGACAAGAGCAAACAGAATATCTGTGCTAAGGGTCCTCTCATGGGCCTCGTCAATAATCAATGCAGAATATCCCGCAAGATCTGGTTCCGTCAAAAACTCTCGAAGAAGCATTCCATCTGTCATATACTTCAAAACCGTCTTGTCGCTCGTGCAATCTTCGAACCGAATGGAATAACCAACTTCATAGCCCACTTTTGTTCCCATTTCTTCCGCGACACGTGCGGCGACAGACATTGCGGCGACACGACGCGGTTGCGTACAGCCAACCTTTTGACCATTACTTGTGTACCCAGCCTCATGGAGATACTGGGGTAGCTGGGTGGTTTTACCTGACCCAGTTTCTGCGACGACGATTAAAACTTGATGTTCCTTAATTGCTTCGATGAGCTGCTCTTTGTACGTGTATATGGGCAGAGATTTCCGAGTTTCCTCAATTGTTTTAGCTGCATTAAATTCTAGTTAGTAAAGGCACATGAATAAGTCAAGCGTGCTGAATGCTCACCTCTCTTCTCCGCTTCGTCGATTTGGGCTTGCAGTAATTTCTCAGCCGGGGTCAATCCAGCCCCAACACCAGGGAGTGAAGACTCGAGAACAAATTTAATGGTTTGACTTTCGTCGAAAACGTAGTCATAATCATCGACAATCTCTTTCTTGTCCATGGCCCCTGTTTTGAATGTGCTGTGCATAGTTTGACTGGCTTCCCATTGGTCGACATCTGTTACGAATTGGTCGTCCTTAGGTTTAGCATCCTCGTAGCGTTTATAGAGCGCGTCTTCTTTCTTCTTCTTGTCGATTTTACCTTGTTCGGTAATGTAGTCCTCTGGAAGCATATATCCTTCCCACTTGTCGTTGATTTTGAGACGTTCTTCGACTATCTTTAGCAATTCCTTTTTCCGCTCAAGTTCCCTCTTCTCTTTTTAGAGATCTTCATACCGCTGAACAAAGCTTCGTCGTCCGCAATTTCCTTTCGAAGTAGTTCTATTTGTTGCATTTCACGTTTTGTCAGATATTCCTGACGCGAGTGCAGTCGCAAGGATGGAAGGGCTGTTCCACGAGCTTCGGCATCGTCTGCTAACTGTCTGCGCTGTGCTGCCTCAGCTGCAGCACCCGTGAGCTTGGACGACCTGTCTTCAACCACTTTCTTTGTCTTCTCTCGATCGCGATCCTTGACCCGTTCGGCAAACGCGTCTCGGTCCCGGAGATCCTCCAGTCGTTCCCTCTCTTTTCTGGCTTCTTCACTTTCAGATATCGCCATCTCTGCGTCTTCGTCCCTGGACCCAGAGCCTGATCCTTCAGCATCCTCCTCAGCTCTCCGACGCTTTCTAGCCTTCTCTTCTTCATCACTCTCCCATTCCTTCTCATCATATTCACGTTTGCGGATTTGTTTGTCTCGCTTTCCTTTATCATTCTCCTTTGCTTTCCCCTTATCCTTCTTCACAGTAATGGTCTCCACCTTGTCGTCTTCATCTTCCAACAAAAACCGAACTTCTGCGACCGTAATGCCTTCGCCTCTTTTTCTGCCTGTTTCCGCGCGCTATCGCTTAAGGAATGTTTATGTTTATGTTTATGCTTTCGAGGGGCTTTTTCGAAGAGTGTGGAAATGAAAGTGTGAGCGTCCGGTGTGTTTGGTAAGCCTTGCGCATGGAGAGCACTGAATAAGCTATCCGGAGTTTTAGAAGATGAAGCTAGTCAGGAAGTATAAGCCATTTTGCTTGACAGATTTATGTACTAGGTTTCTCACCAGTTGCTATAACATATTCAATCATGCTACGATCTACGGTGCCAAATAGCTAGGTGGATATGTCAGTATACATGGAGCCAAATTAGCAGGCAAATGCACTCACCAAAAGTGCGTTGTCGCTAACATAGCGTTCCAAGGTAGAGGACATTCTATATCATGAATTTCCTCAAAATATAAAGACGAACAAAATGAAAAGAAGGTAAGAGAGAGTAGCGAGTCAAAGTTGGAGTCAAGAGTGTCGAAAGTTAGTAACTCAATTAGGTCACGCATACAGGTGCCGTTGAATCGGCTCGTGGCTGTGCAACGTAGTGACCCAGTGATTTTCTCCTTGATTCTTCCTCAATCAATTCTCAATACTCTCACTAGTTTCCCAAACTCTCCAAACTGCCACCTGGATTCAACACGGGGGGATAACCCCGCACAAATCTGGGTATCAGAGTCTTTCATGCCATTAGACCAGTGTTCATCCCAATATTCGGCGCGGGCTTCTTCTGCTATGTACGCACAATGGTTCAGCATGAAAACAGAAGCATAAAAGCCATGCAACTGACCTCCGCGTTGCCGAACCGTGTCCAACACTATCTCAGTGATATTGAAACGTTCTATATCAGCTAGGATAGCCGGTTGACATGGGGTTTAATCTAAAGATTGGTTATATTGGGGCTAGTTTATAACATAAGATGAAATAAAAGGACAAGGGTTTACCCTTTGTCTCCCTGGAATTACACTTATATATCCCAGAACAAAGGGATATTAATCGCTTGCGACACCTCATGGCTGTCCAACTGCCGCAACCTTGAACAGCTGGGTGAACCGAATCTTTTATGGATGGCTCGAGGAAATTTTGGTACGCTCTCTTGCTCTCAGAGTCTCACTTGATTATAGCAGAATAGTGGGATTTTATTCCCGACTACAACAAGAGCAAGGCGTATTTCTTACGCGAGTTGCAGATGTTCACTTTGCTATAACTCAAGCCTGCTTGCACGAAGTTGAGCGGCAAATTTTTTCTTGACAACGGACCAATGGGCATCCCAGAAACGATACCCGTCGCCGCAATGCATCTCGCAAACGCAAAAGCTGCAAAAGCCTGTTAGTGAGTTTGAACCACTTGATATCAGCCAAGACAATCTCCAACAGCTTTTTCTGTCTAGTCCCGAAAACAAGCAACTCTCTCCACATCTGGGCAAGTAAGTGTTCCATATATGCACATTCCTGGTCAAACAACAGTGCCAGTTGTCGTATGATCAAAATTTGTATTTGAAAGATGCATTTACCACCTTGTCATTGCTAGTTATAATAAGTTTCAGAGAGTTCAAGTCGGAATAATTCGTCCTATAAGTTTAAAGTCAGTTCATATAAATAACACAGAAAGATGACCGAAGCTCTACAAACCGGCTCTTAGAGTTTTCGATAACGCGAACTGTGTTTGAACACAAATCCAGCGACTTCTGGATGAGCCTCAGAACCACATCGTCTTTCGCCATTGCTCGCCAGAGTATCGGGAGCTATTGTAAAATTTCAGCAGAAAGATCATACATCATTTGAATTTCTGCTTCAAAGCTAGTTCCCCACTTATTTTCAATGTGCGTTTTTTCCTCCATGGCCTTTTCAAGAGACTTTTCGTGGGCACCATATCCGATGGTTTGGACAGCATTGAGTGGAAGAGCTCAAGGCAGGTTTCTTGCGAGCTTATGCATTCCTCTATTGCAAGGCCATCTTCGCGCTTTGGTTTAATTTAATTACTTTGGCAGTCTTTAGCGCATCAACAATAACATCGTGAAGACATATCACAAACACCAAACCTGTGTCTGGGGCGTCCTCTGTGATATGGGTCTTGAACCGTGCACTAGAGACAAAATCAGAAGCTTTCGACGTCTTTGTTGCCGAAAGACATGGTCGTAGAGTTAAAAATGAATCGTTTTGAGCAAGGGGGCCCCGGATTTCAGCCCGTGACCCGAGGTAGGGGTCCCGGAGGGCTTAAATTTTTTATTTTTAGAGGACAAAATTTGAAATATATAGCGCTGGAGGCTAAGAAAGGAGTGTTTGAGATTGACGAGAGAGAGTCATTCACATAGAGGTCATCTTCAATACATTTTAAATTTATATACTATTTTTGTACAAGTCAGTGACATACCAAAGGATGCGTCACTACTAAGATCTTTGCTGAACTTGTCCAGAAACTGTTGAAAACAGACCAGCTGGGTTATCTATAACCGCAGAAAGTTAAACCCAACGGCCAATGTCCTTCTATGTTGAAAATATTGTACTTTTTTCACAGCCATCAAAATAAACGAAAAACATAGGAAAAACATACCTTATATAGAAGGAGGGAGGGGGATACTGGAGGCCTTAGCAAAAAAATCTACCCCGTGTGGTTCGTGAAATCCCGGGGCCCCCTTGGTTTTGAGGGCAGGTTTGTGACGGTTTCATTAATAGCTCCCAGTTAGACCTTGCCGGATCCTATCACTGATTAATTAATTACTCCTTATGGGCATGCACATTCTCAATTGGGGGACAAGAGTCACAAGACTTTTGATTCTTGCCTGACACAAGATTAGACACTGAAGAACCAATTAACCATCGAGTTTCCGAGCTCAAAACCATCGTTGGTGAAGCTGAAGCGCTCGATGTCAGCTAATATATCTTCGGTCGGACGATTTAGGTTGGCTGCAAGAATGAGTAGCTCCCTCCATATCCAGGTAAGTCTATGCGTAATAAATGCGGAGGTCTGGTCATGCGTCAGATTTTTTGCCATCTATAGTAGATCATCTCGACGATGTACATACTTTCTTATAAATCGTATCGTTATAGCAGTTCGTAATTGTGATTTTGAAGCTCATTCCAGAATACTCACACCTATAATCGAGAGTGAAGTTATATCAGTCAGAAAAAGAACGCAGAGGGTTTCACAAACCTACTATTACAAATTTCAATACCCTTAATTATGTCCGAGTACCGAACCAACGATTGTTGTATGAGCTTCAAATCCATGTTGTCCTCTGTCATGAGTCGCCAGAGAGTTGGGAGCCACTTCAGAACCTTTGTGGATATATTACCCATCATTTCGCCCTGATTGTCATACCCATCCTTCCATTCCCTTTTGACGTGTCTCTGAAGCGCCTTGACGGCATTATCGAGAGATGCTTTATAACCATCATATCCGACAGCTTTGATAGTTACATTGACCGGAAGAGCCTCAAGAAGCGAACTAACAAGTTTGTGCGCTTGTCGTATGGCATGGCCGTCTTGTGCCGGTTTGATTGGTTTAGTAGTTTTAAACATATCGGAGACAAATTCGCTGAGACGCGTCAAAAACGCCGCGTCGTCCGCATCGACACCCGTAGACAGAGTCGCAAAGGCAGAGTCAATGGTTAAGCGCCGCCTTTTGTTACCACTCGATATAGGGGTTTGACTTCAAAAATAAGTGCAAGGTATAGCCTGACCTGGGATAAATTTCGAAGTATACATACTTTAAGTTACCCAATGTTTTAAATAATTGGGCGTTTACTGTCGGATTGTTGTTGAAACAGTCGTCCAAGACGAGTTGTTCAAGGTGACAGTAGGTTCATCCATCAGCACTGCAATCCTTCACCAGTGCATTATAGTGCAGAAGAGTTCATCTAACACAATCTGCGTGGAATTAACTATACAAACAATCAAGTTACCCAGGAGCAACACCAGGAAGACAGTGCATATTGGTACAAACTCAACCCCTTTATTAAGTTCATCTTGACAACAGCGGGAGATACAAAATACTGTGTCCTTGCCAGTACCTGCAGAAAAGCCAGACGTATTGAAAAATAGGCAGTGATTTAACAATGAGACTCAGAATATAGTTCATGAAAGATTTGGTATCGAGAGCCCTGCCGACTTCGCAATATCTAAAATTTTACGCGCCTGTGGTATAGAAAGCCGCGATAGATATGCTTGTAACACGCGAGTAGATGAGAACTTACTTGTTTGATCATCGGCGCATCAATCATCTTCCCATCTAAGTCAGCAGCACCTTTCTGAGATTCATGAGCGCGATTCATGGCTTTAATTACTTTGGATGCTCGTAGAATTTCTATGGCATAGTAAATCAGAACTCGGTAGGAAAATGCAAAATTTATATTAAACCATAAACTTTACCTTCATCTGTCGGCACATACGTAGAGTTGATCACAGGGACCTGCGAAGGATGGATTGCTTGCTGGAAATCACGGTATCAGTGCTATTGCTCGTCGCGTTAGAAGCCAATAGCAGTCGGACTACCTTGCCAGTGAAGCCCAATTGTCGGCCGTCGATACATTCATCTGTCAGGATTTCCAGATCCCGAAAATCGACGCAGACCATATCAATCGCGTCAAGACCAAAAGCTTTTGCTGTAATAACGATTTGCGATCTCGTGTAAAGCAATTCCCGCCGTGAAGGAGTGCGAATGATGGCAGTATCCGCGCAATCTTGCGTCCCAGATTCACAGTCCAATTTCATCCGAAAACTTGCAAAATCAAAGACTCACAGTCTTCTGCCGCAAACTACCATATAAACACGTCAAAAGGTGTCAAGAAGAACGACATGCGCTAGGACTCACAAGAAGAGCATTGAGAGTACCTCCTGCAATACCTCCATGAGAAGACTGCCATGCCGCAATGGATCCCAGATTCCACATTCCCTTAGCACTCTCGATACTGGGTATGATGTTAAGGAAAGGTTTCTCTAGTCGATGTCGCGCAATAGCAACAGCATCCGAAACGCAGTCCAAGTCGGTAGTGGAGTGGATCTTCGGCAAAATTATTGACTTAACCAAGGGGTGTGAAACCTGTTACGTTCACGATGAGTTTTGCCAAATCTATGTCGAACAAAGGTATACTCCAGTTACAATTTGAGATATATCATCACGAAAGTAAGGCGTCGTGACGTCGTTCACTCTTACTGCGACGTGTAAAGGGCGCAGGTCCGAGCCTCGGTCCTGGACACCACCACAGAATGTCAGCAGGTAAACAAATACGAAAGCTTTGAGGGCCCATGTAATTTCGACGTACTTGGAGAAAGTATTGTAGTCGCGCCCTTGCTGCATGTTTATCCTCTGGAGCAGGAGAGACGCTGTCTTCCAAGTCGTATATGATCACGTCCGAGCCTGATGTGATGGATTTCTGGAGCATGCGGTCTGACGATGTTGGGACATAGAGATATGACCGATGCAGTGACGTCTTGGTGCTCAGTTTCCTTGCGTTGTGTGCAGCATATGATCTAAGCTGGTACTGAAGCCTTATGGAAGGTCTTCGTAGAGGAGAGATCATCTCATATGAGAGGACAATGCAAAAGGTATACGTATAGATGAACGATACGGAATGAAGTACAAGACGACGTGGGAATCCTATGTAGTATGCACCGCAGAGAACCAGGAAACCTGAGAACAAAACCAAACAAAACCATGTAGTCTACAGACGGAGGTCCAAAAACCTAAACTCAATGAATATAATACAAAAATTGCCTGGTCAACAAAATTACTTTCGACTATATACAAATTAGGCGAATAACAGAACAAAAAAGGTAAAGAAACATGAACTTGGACTTGCATGAAGCATCGAAATTGCTTTGAAATCTCATTCCGGGTAAAGGAGCTCAAGCTCAGATAAATCGAGGTCGTCTTCGTCATCATAATTCAAGTTCTCCATCAGAGACGATATGTCGAGCACAGGAATATTTTGACCCAGGAACGATAAGTCGATTAGAAGACGCTGGGAGGCTGCCTGGATGATAGGCTCCGCCGTGCGCTGAGTTGGACTTGCAGGTTTATTCAACGATGATTGTAAGTTAATAGTGGTCATAGTGGTCGTGGTGGTCGTGGTGGTCGTGGTGGCCGTGGTGGTAGTGTTCGTGATGATATGACTGTCGGATAGAGTTGCTGAAGTGCTGCGACTGGGGACCTCGGACTCTTTGTGTGCCGGTATAACATGTTCGGAGGCTGTCAATGAAGTAGAGTCAATTTTACTTATTTCCATTTCAACAAACGATTCTTCTAGCGCTGTCGGAGAAGAAGACGATACAGGATCCGGATTGGGGCCCCCGTGTCCATTTGAGTAGTTGTCGGCGTGAATAATGAATCCAGAGAGATGGCATTATTGGGCAGCGATGAGGAGTATGGATCAGTCACTTCTTCATCTACGACCATGGAGCACGGCAGCACACGATCGGCCATAATATCAATGCTTGACGTTTCTGCTTCCGGTGCTTCTGCTTTCTCTGCACAAACAGATGGTTGGTCGGCATTGGCATGATTGTCGCGTAGAATTGGATCGACAGCCTGGGGTAGCCGGGAGTGTTCCTGTACGCTGTCAACCGGAGAACCGTGTTTGTTTTCCACAGGAGAATGGGAAGAGTCTGCGCGAGTACCTGTTTAATTCACGAAGTCAGTCAAACCTAAAATTCGTATCCGCAAAATGATCGCTTACCGGGTTTCTTCGACTGCATAACACCGTGCAAAAGCTTCACCAAATTCTGAGAATTGACAATTTCATCGGGCTGTACGATTGCCAGGTTTTCAATTACGGGTGTTCCCGCTGTCTGAACCACTCCCTGGTTTAGTGACCCGGGGTAAGCCTCGACATGCCCTATTCTTGGAGGTCCTCCATTTTCCAGACACTCTTTCAGAGATTGGCGCTGATGAGTACCTTCATGGTCGTCTGCAGAGCTGGTATTCGGGGTATGGCTGGTATTCGGGGTATGGCTGGTATTCGGGGTATGGCTGGTATTCGGTGGATCAGCTTGTGATGGGCTTCGCGACCCCCGTGCATTGACGATCATGGAAGGAGAACCCGGGGTAGTATGCGGAATGTCCAAGATAGCGCTGTGGATAATAGAGATCGCGGAGCGATTAGCTATCTCAGGAGGCATCGCCATAGACTCAGTTCTGTCGAGCGAAGGATTATCTGACAGTGGTACCACGGCGGGTTCAATTAGAGGTGGTTGGCTGTTCAAGTCATTAATATCTTCCATGATAGAGTCTTCCTGTACATGAGTGTTTGGTATCGCGGTCGCAGTTTTAGAGGTCAAGCCCGGCACAGTTCGAGATAAATTCGGTGTTCCAGAAATTGCGGTTGCACGTTTAGTCTTTTTCGCTTTCTTCCTGACAGAGCCAATCCGTGAGAAGTATACCGGTGTATGATGAAAGTTTGGCGTTGTCACAGTGTCCCCATATACTATAGCCCGAGGACGGATAGAAACAGACCCAGAAAATTCTCGAGACCGATTTCGACTGAAGGGCCTTGATTCCAACATGGCCTCTCTAAAGGAGGTCTGAAGAGCATTCACGGCAGTTTCCGAAGATTTTATATGTTCACCTGAGGCCAGATTGGGTGTAAGATTCATTGTTTCAATAGTATTAGCAGAAGAAGGCTGCTCGTCAATATGCGGTTCCATAACGCCCATAGTTGGTGCAGAAACTTCTGTGGCTCCAGTTTCAAATGCATACGAGAGTGTAATATGAGACGGATTGGCTGAGGTAGGTATAGATGTGTTGGCTAAAGCGCGAGTTTGCCCGGATTCGTCGTCGCTGGATTCAATAACAACAACATCATTATTTCGAGGGTAGCCAGGTTTTTTGGAGGTGCTTTCAACGGAATGTCTTGGTCAGAACACAAATTAATGATTTCCAAAGATGCCGCAGATATTTTGGAGATCTTCGACTTTTTCGTGGCTGAGTATCGTTTTCAGAGCTAGACGAGATCTCAAAAGCGCCCAGGTGAACAACTAAAAGGATAGGTCAATACCCCATGTCAAGGAGGTGCGACAACTTTTGGAACCTTTGGGTTTTAGCGTGGGTCGGCTTTTCGCAACTCCGAATTCTGTACGGTCAAATTTGAGGATGAGCATCGCCCATTACTTCGAGAGAGAAAATCAACATACGTTTAGGGGGAAGAATACGCTTTTAGGCGAGATTATGATACCTGGAGGTGGGGTGCGATCAGAGTCTGAATCAGTATCGTCTTTCGTAGATATTGGCATCTTCTTCGTAGTCATCGAGGCCATTTTTCTCATAGTAGGTTTGGATATCCGCGTTGAGGTCCTGGTGGAGATGACTGAGTTGGAGACAGCTGGCATCCTCTGCGTAGAAGGGCCAGCCTCAGCGTTCCGTTGTGTGGGCCGTGTTGATTTTGAGGGCGTCGTCGTAGCTCTGGAAGGTTCTTCTGTGGCGATTGAGTATCTCGAATACAACTAGAGGCATAGCGGACGCACCATTTAGATTGCCATTTGACCTTTTCCTAACGTTGCCACCTTCACTTGACGCCGGAGTATCTTTTGCAGAGCGTTTCCTCTTTTTGGGCGAGGGGGTCGCGTTGTCTATATCCCCATCATCGACAACGGAAAGGTTGAACTGGCTGGAGTGGTTGTGTTCCAAGCCGCGATAGGCGCCTACTATACCGAGCAAGAGCGTTGCTTGTTTTCCGGACCGGACGCTCTGAACTATGTACAAGTGTCAAGCACTGGTATCACACCAACGCCTGAGCATTGTCGGAACCGACTCTATGTATTCACCACAAAACATACCAGTATTTCTACAAGTCATCCAGTTCTTTCGCTGTTTGATAGTTAAGTCAAGTAATATAAAATATTGGCCCTAAGCTAGGCGCTTGGCAACAGTATGCCCTGAACTGTGACTTTAAAATAGTAAGTTCATGATATCAAATCAAGGGGCCTTAGAATCCAACGGTGAGGGTGTTGATCCATAACGTTTATTCTTATAACTCATATCCGACTTGAAACCATCGACTTTACGCCGTGTCCGTCATTGTGTCCACAGGCCTGAGCGAACGGGAAGATATTGCGCCATCGGCATATATTGTCATGTTTCAACCAGTTGTCAATCATGCTATTTATTTCTTCAACGACCTCCTCCATTCAACATTACTCCCGAAAGGCATCGGGTCTCTACTCGCATTAAAGCACAGGAGGACAATTGATCTAGCATTTAATTGGATTTCACACCCCTATCTCTCTCTAATCGTCTAGGGTCAAGGAGGGGCCTGTTTCTAATTTCGCTTCAGCAAGATATGGACTCTCCAAGCTCTCCCAGTATACCTCATCGTAAGGTTTTCGTTTTCTTCTTTCCTCCGTTAATGTACAGTGCAGCATCCCTCAGTCGTTATCTTCAGTCTAATGTCCCTCCTCCGGTTCTCATACATTCCCTTCACGAGTCAAGAAGCTCAGTATTGAGTCTTGCCTCCAACGAGTGCTACATCTTTTCAGGGAGTCAAAACCAAGATATCTCAGTGAGTTGTTGCCATTACACAACCAATCTAGTGTTTGACGAGTGTTCGTAGGTGTGGGACAAGGAAACCTTCCAACTGAAAGATACATTACGGGGCCATACCGGAAGTGTCCTGTGTTTGGAATATGCAAAAGACAAGAAGTGGTTATTCAGCTCTTCAGGTGTGACGTCCTTTCATAATGCCTATATGCTGGTCGTCATACCCATCTCGATTTCCTAGGCGACAGCACTGTGCGGGTACGCGTGCTCTGTAGAAGTACCCTTTTCAATTGCTCACATCCTCCTAGGTATGGTCGACAGAGACCTTGGAGCCACTATATATAATCCAACCTTACATGGGAGAGGGCGCTGGCGATCTCTTCTCTCTTGCATGGTCATCCGCCCTCCAAACCATCTTCATCGGCTGCCAAAACACCTCTCTGCAATGGTTTGATTTCCGCGAACCTATCTCCCGATCGTCCTCGTCCTCGTCTCTTCGTGAATCACAAGGAACAACTCTAGGGGCAACATCCGGGACCTCAACACCCAGTAAAATTGCTGCTGCTAGACAAGCCCACAAGTTCTTCGATAGTTATCCACAATATGAGCGGAAAGCCGCCGACATTCACGCGAAGAACGGGAAACCTGGTCGAGGCAGCCCGGATTCTGATCGGTCAGATGCGTCTGGCCCCGGACAGTATCTCAGCATCCCAGCTACCAATGTCATTGATTCGGCGCATTACGGATACATATACACTATGACGATTTTGACTGGATTGGATCAGGGGATTCAGTTGGCTACAGGAAGCGGTGACGAGACTGTCAAGGTATATGACGAAATTCTCTTCCACGTAATGATGCTCATCATCTTTGTCAGTTGTGGACATGCGATTCGGGAGTTCCAGAGCTAGTGCACGAGTTTGAATGTAGTCATGGGGCTGTTTTGGCGCTAGTCGCCGAAGGAGACACCATATACGCTGGGTGTCAAGATGGTTATGTTCGTGTTTTCGACCTGGAGACCAAAACATTTGTCAGGACTATAATCGTGCAAGAGGTACATGTCTATGTTGAATGACGCTTTCATTACCATTGAACTGACATTGTCAATAGGGCGTTGATATCATTTCTATGTCCATGCTGGGCTCAGATCTGTATACTTGCTCTGCAGATGGGTGGATCAAGGTAAGGGCCATTTCAGTGTCGTAACAATTCTGTCTTTGAAACTTGTCTCTCTTTTAGCGATGGTCTGCTTCTTTCGACTGCACTGCGTCCTGGCAAGGGCACGATGGTATCGTTCTTTCCTCAATCATAACCAGAAGGAATACCTATGAGAGTAGTGGATTCTATTTGATAACCGGAGGAAGCGACGACCACATCAAGGTACTTATACTGTTCATTCTAAAATAACCCTCTTCTTAATATCCACTGTGTAGGTGTGGGGAGCTACACCACCGAAGCCACGTCGATCGGTCTCTTCATATGAAGATCACGATGTCGAGAATTCAAACAAATCGTGCATCGGTTCGGGGACGTTCTTTGGTATGTTGGCTGGAATTTGCTCCCATGTCTTATAGCGTTAATTGACCGTTCAGATACCATGGTCTATGCTCTTTCCAAGTTCACAACGATTCCCAGTATTAGTTCTATTCCAGCACATAGAGAAGACTGTCGGCAGGCCGCCATCTGGCTTAGAAAATGTCTAGGACAACTTGGTGCAAAGACATCTTTGGTATGCATCATTCCTTTCTCTGTTCTTCGTTACTGATATCATAATAGCTGCCAACTGGAGAAGGCAACAATCCCATCGTCCTAGCGACATTCCAGGGCTCCAAAGGTGAAAACCCAAACGCAGAGTACTGTTCTACGGGCAAGTCATCTCCTAATTTGACTCGACATTTTTAATGACTATCAACCTTACAGACACTATGATGTGATACCTGCACCGCCCGAGGGCTGGCATTCTGATCCTTTCAACTTGACAGGGCGCAATGGCTATCTGTATGGAAGAGGCGCAACTGATAATAAAGGTCCTATCATTGCTGTTGCATGCGCAGTTGCGGATCTACTCTCGCCGTGCTCTCGAAGTCGATCCTCGTATTCTTGATAGAAGGAGATGAAGAATGCGGAAGCAAAGGGTTCAATGAAACTGTTCAAAAACATAAGGTCTGTGGTTATTATTCTGATGACGAAACTCTGCTGGATATTCAAGTTAGAGCGCCATTGGATATATTGATGCTATCTTGGTTAGGT